>CM053029.1:389288587-389391087 GCA_028564925.1 Lithobates sylvaticus | reverse complement strand
GCAATTCGCACCGCAATGCCTAGAAAACGCACACTTTTTTCGACAATGCGGAGTGCGAATGCAACGCACATATGTGAACTAGATTCATTCAAACTAATAGATTTTAAAATGTTCTGCGAATTGGATGCGGATGTGAACCTGAGCCTAACTGCATATATAGACTGATTTTTACTTTTGTGGGATTAGTAACACTTTAAATTATACTTTCAACTTAGTTCAGTGTCTTTAAATACAGATTAATAGCTGTATGTATTTTTTTCAGAAAACCTGTTATTAAAATGTGGAGACTGCAATTGCTGTCCTCTGCTTCTGAAAATCTCATCTAATACCAATTACATAGTAGACAGTATACAGTATATGTCTCTCCTTACCCGCTCCTCCTCACCTCTAGGATTAAAGTGTTTGTTACCCCAGCATTTCATATTCCTGATATGTGCTTGCTGTACCATGTACTTGTATGAAAAAGTATCCTGTTATCTTTGTATTACCGGTACTTCCTTTGTGTGAAATCCCTGGTGTTCCTGCTAATCCCTCTGCTCTCCTATTAGAAACTGACCACACTAAGCAGGAGAACACAACGTAGTCAGTTCTCTAGCTGTGCTGGTAACGCAGACTTCTCTCCTCCAATGATCAGACTTGTCCTGAAACTTCCCCCCTGCACAGCCATTCATTGGGAAGCTCAGTGTACTGCTGCTTCCCCCCCCCCCCCCCCCAGCTCTTATGCAGCGTAGAACAGTGGGAATGTAATCACTTATAAAAAAAGGTATTTATATAAAAAAAAAATTTATTTATCTATACCCAAATGTTTTGCCTTTCATTTCAATTTAAAACAAAATAGGCTGTTTTACAAGGTGATTGTTTACAATCACTGTAAGCCTGGCCCTGAAGTTATAAGGTATCAGGGGGAAAGTCCCACGTGGGTACTTACTGTTAATGTTGCCAAAATGAAAAAGTTAAAAGCTTTTAAATTTTTCTTCAGAACGCAGACGGTCTTTTCCTTTGGATTTGGGCAGTCTGCGAAGCATAAGATGAGCCCCTGCTGACATTCAGCACCGAATCTTCCATGAGGGTGACCTGATTCAGGGCTTGGGAGCATCATTCCTTACACTTTTTCCTTCTTAAAATCCAGGTTTCTGGGCTATCAAATTGATCTTCGGTACATTGAGTTTCTGGTTTAAAAAAACAAAGTGCAAGACTAAAACACGTGCAAATAGTGGTCCTTATTTCAAAACGCTATTGGCATATACAACAATTTTTAATCTTAGAACGTGCATTTACAGGATGCAGAATAGGCACATAATTATGTATAACTGGCTCATAATTACTATGTCTGCTGATATTGTATTTAGCTACACTTCCACTAGAAAAATGCCTAAATGCCTAAATATTTCTTTCTGAATGTCTACTCATAATACTGGAAAAGGGGTCGGTACCTTAGTAACAGGTTAATTGAATTTACTGTTGCTTTAGAAACTGTAGATCTATGAACCTTGTAGTTGGAAGTGGCTATAAAGTCAGATATTACTGGCATTCATAAACTAAGAGTTAAATGCTGCCAAAATTGTTCAGGTACAAGTGTCATTGATTTATGTAAACAAACACCCTGATTGGACAGAGGGGGAGCCAATCAGTGGGTACGGTGGACGCGATGTCTGCCGTCCCCTCGCGATTGTTCCCCAGAGAGGCAGAACAGCAATCTGCTTATGTAAACAAGGCAGATCGCCTTTCTGACAGGGGAGAACATAGAGATCTTGTGTTCCTGCTAAATAATTCCATAAAAATATCTCATCATTTGTAGACGCTATAACTTTTGCACAAACCAATCATTATACATTTGTTTTAATTTTTTTTTACCAAAAATATGTAGCAGAATACATATTGGCCTACATTGATGAAGAAATTAGATTTTTTCCATTTTTTTATTGGATATGTATTATAGCAGAATCGAAAAAAATCCAAATGATCACTCTTTTTTTGTTTATAGCGCAAAAAATGTAAACCGCAGAGGTGATCAAATACCACAAAGAGAAATTTAGCAGGGGATGTCTGAAATCTGCGATTTGTATCTTAGGCAGACTTCTGTGAAAATTGGTGAGCCAATCACACAAGCAGGAAATTATGTTTCTGGGGAGTGGTCAGTACACATTTTGTGTACAGAAAAATCCAGGTTGCCATATTGCAATGTATTCTCCGAAAATTACATTGGCTGCATTTTAAAAAGGAAAGGTAATTTGTAATACCATTCAATTACAAAATAATTAGTGTCACAATTATATGCGCTGTATTATTTTTTCTTTATTTGCTATTTTTTTTCCCCATGAAATTGGAGTTACCTTTAATGTAACACAGTGCCGTTTTACAAAAAATGGCCTGGTCATGAAGGGGGAAAACCTTCTGAAGTGATTTAACAACCTGGTGTGACAGACTCATTCAGGGCAGACGGTTTTGTAGGGGACTGCAGGCTAGCCTCTTGTCTACTGACTATGAGCCCTGGCTTTCAATGGAACACTACTCTTTTGAAGGTGGGTGCCTGGGGGACCCTTGGCGTGATCTGATTCAGGTTCGTGTCTCCCCAGAACACACAGACTCTGCGAGTCTAGGCCCAGGATCCATGTTAAAGACATAGATGGCACATTGCCAGCCATGACTGCTCAACACTGGGTAACTCATAGCAGATGGTAATCTCAACAGCTCAAACCACCTGTCTTTCACCCATTGTTAATTGTGCTAATTAACACACCTATTGTCTGCTAGCAAACTACTGTGGGGATGTGTTTATACGTGTAATAATGTGTATTGTACTTTGTGAGCTTGATTCCAGCAAGTCTGACCTGAAATGAGACCTCGGAGTGTCCAGGTGGCTAGTCATTTAATCCACTTAATGTTTCTAGTATATGTTGGTTGTTGTTCAGCTGTGGTAATTATATTCCTGTGTGCAGTTTGTATTGTTAGGTTAATATGATCAGGAGAGGGATGTCCTCCTGTGGGGTATATATTCTGTGTGAGTTTGTTCAATAAACTTTTTATTTTTATACAAGCTATTTGTCGCCTAGTCTTGTATACTGTGCGGCTATAATATCTGATTTCTATGTTTGGACTGGAGGAAGCTGTATACTGATGGAAGCATCAAAGCTGGGTGCTGGGATGGTTCTGTCACACCTAGATACCCAGACCCAGAAGGTTGCTCGAGATCCCTGTATCCTGTATACATGGGACACTGTGTACAGAATACAACAACATTACTGCATAAGGTTACTTTCTTTTTTAGGTGTGATATCACAATGCGTAGAAACTATTATGTTAACTGTACTAAAGTCCATGAACTGGTGCAAGATGTAAGACCCAAGTGATTTTCAAATGTTCCTATGAAATAGCTGCAAAACATTATTTATCTTTCCAGTCTATTTTAAGTATAGGTGCAATAAATCATTTTACTTTGTTATTTTGTGTTGACAGAAAATATATAGCGCATATTGAAGATGTAGTTAGTACATAGCAAACAGAGGAAAACAAGGCAAACAGTGAACACACCTGCAACACCCTCAATAAAAATGCTAATTACAACTATAACTAAGGTTAACATTATAGCCACAGAATGAAAACAGAGCTAATAAAATTTTGCGGATGACCTCTGTTTTTATGATAATAAATAAAGAAAAAATAACACAAATAAAGATAGAAATAATAGTGTCCCAAAATGTATATACAGTGGGTAAAATAATCATTTGATCCCCTGCAGATTTTGTAAGTTTGCCTACTTACAAAGAAATTAAGGGCCTATAATTTTTTATCATAGATGTATTTTTAAATGATAGAGACAGAATATCAACTAAAAATCAAGAAAAAAAACACATGATACAAATGTTATAAATTGAATTGCAGTTCAGTGAGTCAGTCAAGCAAAACATGACTTAGTACTTGGAGAAACTCTTGTTGGCAAGCACAGAGGTAAGACGTTTCTTGTAGTTGGTGACCAGGTTTGCACACGTCTCAGGAGGGATTTTGTTCCACTGTTTTTTACAGATCTTCTCTAAATCCTTAAGGTTTCTTGGCTGTCGCTTGGCAACTCGAAGTTTTAGCTTCCTCCATAAATTTTCTATAGGATAAGTGGTTGTAAAGTCAGATTTTTTTTTTATTATCTTAATGCATTCTATGAATTTAGATTAAAACCTTCTGTGTGCAGCAGCCGCCCTCCAGCCCCCCTAATACTTACCTGAGCCCAATCTTCCTCCAGCAATGTCCATGAGTTCCTCTGCCAATCCGGACTTTCCTCCTGATTGGCTGAGACACAGCCATTGGCCATTGGCTCCCACTGCTGCCAATCAAAGTCAGTTAGCCAATCAGGAGAGAGGGGGGGGCGGGGGAGAAACGGGGCACCGTGTCTGAGTAGACACAGGGAGCTGTGACCCAGCTCAGGTGCCACCCCCTAGCAAGCTGCTTGCTGTGGGAGCACTCAACAGGAGGGAGAGGCCAGGATAGTCGAAGAGGGACCCGAGAAGAGGAGGATCCAGGCTGCTCTGTGAAAAAAAACTACACAGAGTAAGTAAGTATAACATGTTTGTTATTTTAAGAGAAAAAAAAAAAGATTTACAATCACTTTGAGGTCTGGAGACTGGCTAAGCCACTCCATGACCTTAATGTGCTTATTCTTGAGCCACTCCTTTGATGCCTTGGCGGTAAGTTTTGGGTCATTGTCATGCTGAAAGACCCATCCATAACCTATCTTCAGTGTTCTGGCTGAGGGAAGAAGATTCTAATCCAAGATTTTACAGTACATGGCCCCATCCATTGGCCCCTCAATGCCGCAAAGTCAGTCGATACCTTTAGCAGAGAAACAGCCCCAAAGCATAATGTTTCCACCTCTGTACTTGACTGTACGGATGGTGTTCTTAGGGTCATAGTCAGCATTTTTCTTCCTCCAAACATGGCAAGTCCCCCTCCTCAAGAAGGCACGTGTACAGTCATCCCAATGAACATCTAAATGATTCAGAGAAGGATTGGGAGAAAGTGCTGTGGTCAAATGAGACCAAAATGTAGCTCTTTGGCATTAACTCTACTCGCCGTGTTTGGAGAAAGAAAAATTCTGACTATGACCCTAAGAACACCATCCCTACACTTGCAGGACTACTTGTTCTTCTTTACACTGAAGATAGTTCTTAATGACATTGACTGTATGTTTGGGGCCGTTGTCCTACTGCAGAATAAATTTGGGGGCAATCACATGCTTCCCTGATGGTATGGCATGATGGATAAGTATCTGCCTATATATCACAGCATTAAGGACCCCATAGATCCTGACCAAATCTACAACTCCATTTGCAGAAATGCAGCCCCAAACTTGCAAGAAACCTCCACCATGCTTCACTGTTCCCTGCATCATGATTGTACCCCTCTCCAGCCATTCGGCAAGCAAACTGCCTCCTGCTACAGCCAAATATTTCTATACTCATCAGTCCAGAGTACCTGCTGCCATTTTCTGCATCCCAGTTACTATGTTTTAATGCATAATTGAGTTGCTTAGCCTTGTTTCCATGTTAGAGGTATGGCTTTTTGGCAGCAATTCTTCCATGAAGAACACTTCTGGCTAGACTCCTACAGACAGTAGATGGGTGTACCTGGGTCCCACTCGTTTCTGCCAGTTCTGTGCTGATAGCACTGCTGGGCATCTTCAGATGTCGAAGTGAATTAAGCATGACGTTTCTTTCATCTACTGCATTAGGTTTCCTTGGTCAACCACTGCATATATGGTCCTCAACGTTGTCCATTTTTTTGTGCTTCTTCAAAAGAGCTTGATCAGCACATTTTGAAACCCCAGTCTGCTTTGAAACCTTTAAGACCTTGCCTTGCTGCTCCAGTATAACCACCTTGTGCTCAGTCTTGCCTTGGTGTATGACCTGTGACATGAAACTGTCTTCCACAACCTCACCTTAGTAGCTTTTAACTTAAAGGGTAACTCCACTTTTGTGGGGGAAAAAAAATGCAAATAAAGAAAAAATAATATAACGTATACAACTGCAACACAAGTCATTTTGTAATTGATTGTTATTAGAAATTAAGTTTCCTTTTCAATTTGCAGCCACTGTAATTTTCAGAAAATGCAATATGGCTACCTGGAGTTGCTCTGTACACATAATGTGTACTGAACACACCCCAGAAACATAATTTCTTGCTTGTGTGATTGGCTAACCAATTTCCCCAGAAGTCTGCACTAATATACAAGTCAGATTTCAGGCATCCCCTGGAACAAAAATTTAATTTTGGTGATATACTCCCAATAGGAACATACCTAAAGGGATGCAGGCCCAGCAGATTCCCTCATTAGTGGCCTGCAGGTGCCACAGCTGATTAATAATTATGCAGTAAAAAAGGGGGAAATGGAGCGCTGGTTGGGGCTGCTAGTGAAGTGTTTATTGGGCAGTGGTGGAGATAGAAAGGGGGCAAAGAGATTTCCTCATGGCAGTTCAAGACAGTTTAGTCAGCCCAGACCTATAATAAAAGTTCTGATGTGTGTTGAAAGCGGCAGCCAGCTCCTGAGAGCAGAAGAGACTCTGTAGCATGGGAGAGAGAGGGAGGTAGAGCAGCGCTGCTCTAAGAGTAGTAAATCTGTTAAAACATGGCTTTAATCAGTGTTAAAAAGTTAGAACTCACATTTGAGTGGATAGAATCCGGCATAGGGTGGTTCTCTTTTGCTATCTTCAGTTTTCCTCCGGTTTCCAGCTGGGCTGCAGTGAGGGGTCAGACTCCAGTCGCTTCCAGTGGCGTCCGTAGCTTCGAGGTTTGAGTTTCACACAGTGAGCACATCAGCAGGTACGTCAGTGGGGGACGTCAGAAGCTTGAGAACGAGGGGCGTGGTTGTAGCGCTCGCGTTCGGAGCATGCGTGCTCCTTCATCAGGCATCAGGCATGATAATTATGAAACCACTCCCATTAGATTAATTTTCCCACATTGGCACAGAGATACACATAATGACTTCTTCAGAATAACAAAAGTTAGGAATCTGCAACAAAGTTTGTTATAATCCTTGCAATGTACATAGATCACCCAGAGGGATGTGCTTTTTCCTCAACAAAAGTGGAGTTACACTTTAAGCTTGCTCAATTAAGCTTTGACAGAAAAAAAAAAAAAAACACCCTGAAGCTGATTGGTTTCTTTGCAGAGCTGCATCAGATTTTGCACTCTCCAGTTTTAGTAAATTAACCCCTGTGTTTCAATTTACATATGGAATTGTTAATCTCTAGCACCTGTTTGATATACCGTAATTGGCTAATCATACACCTGATATTAATCCTACAAAATCCGTGACTGTGTACAAGGTGTGCAAGAGTAAGAATTGATGCTGGTTTGAAGCCAAACGCTAGTCATACCAAATATTGATTTAATTTAGATTTTTCTTCTGTTCACTCACTATGCATTTTGTAAATTTGATAAAAATAAACAATTAAAATATATATACTATATTACCAAAAGTATTGAAACACCTGCCTTTACACGTACATAAAATTTATTGCCATCCCAGTCTTATTCCGTAGAGTGCAATATTGACTTGGCCCACCCTTTGCAGCTATAACAGCTTCTACTCTTCTGGGAAGGCTGTCCACAAGGTTTAGGAGGGTGTCTATGGGAATGTTTGACCATTCTTCCAGAAGCGCATTTGTCAGGTCAGGCACTGATGTGGATGAGAAGGCCTAGCTCTCAGTCTCCGCTCTAATTCATTCCAAAGGTGTTCTATCAAGTTGAGGTCAGGATTCTGTGCAGGGGAGCGAGTTTGGGGTGGAGAGAACTTGACTGGCCTGCGCAGAGTCCTGACCTCAACCCGATAGAACATCTTTGGGATGAATTAGAGTGGAGACAGCGAGCCAGGCCTTTTCGTCCACATCAGTGCCTGACCTCACAAATGTGCTTCTGGAAGAATGGTCAAACATTCCCATAGACACACTCCTAAACCTTGTTGACAGCCTTTCCAGAAGAATTTAAGCTGTTATAGCTGTAAAGGGTGGGCCAACTCAATATTGAACACTACGGACAAAAAAAGCCCTATACACACTATTAGATTTTCTGCAGATTTTTGTCTTCAGATTTACCAAAACCATGTAGTGCAAGGGCCTGCCTTATTGCATACAAATTGAAACCGTTGTTAACCAAAAAATAAATAAATGTATCCTGCTCGTTTAAAGCATGTTATATGACACAGTGCTTGTCTCGTGTCATTTGGCCCCCTGTAACACCTAAAAAAACCTGGCTGATCCTGCCAGTTTCTCCCCACCCCTCTGTAAACTGACCACGGTGTATCATGGCTGCTGAGCCCTGACACCGTGGTCAATTTACATGCCTCTGTCATCAGCAGCATGCTCTCCTCTCTGCTCCTGTGTCCTTCTCCCCCTCTCCTCTCTGTCTGTGTGTGAGTCACCCCTCCCCATCCTACTGCTCTCATAACATTAACCTGTATACACCATCAGCACTGCCTCCTATTGCAGTGTCCCCGTCTGTAAATTATTTATAAATATAAATGCTGTACATACCTAATTTAAGAGCCGAGATTGCGATCATATGACCAGCCAGCTCTCTCCTCCTCTCCTCCTCCTCCCCTCCAGACTGACATCAGCAGAGGAATCTCAGCTGGCCAGTCATGTGATCACACTCTCAGCACTGAAATTAGGTATTTGCAGCATTTTTTTTTTATAAATCCCACACAGAGGGGGATACTACAATAGGAGGCAGTGCTGATGGTGTATACAGGTTAGAGTGGCTTAACACGACTAAGGTTTGACCTCATATTATATGGTTCTGTAAATCTAATAGTGTGTATGGATATGGATATGGTTCTGTAAATCTAATAGTGTGTATGGGGTCTAATGCCGCGTATACACGACCAGACTTTCCGGCAAACTAGGTCCGATGGTCTTCAAGACGGACTTTTTCGGCAGAATTCCGACGGACTTTCCGAACGAACGTGATGACGTAAACGGGACTAAAAAAGGAAGTTCAATAGCCAGTAGCCAGTAGCTTCCCTTGCGTCGTATTTGGTCCGTCGGACCGGCATACAGACGAACGTTTTTTCAGTTTTGTGTCCATTGGAATTTAGTCCGTCGCATAGGTTTGAAACCTGTTATATTTCTAGGTTCCGGATTAGCCCACACACGATCGGATTGTCCAATGGAATAATTCTGTCGGACCTAGTCTGCTGGAAAGTCCGGTCGTGTGTACGCGGCATTAGACTGGGATGCCTTTAAAGTTCATGTGTGTGTGTAAAGGTAGGCGTCCCGATACTTTTTGTAATATAGTGTATTTTTTAAAGCATTTCTTCACACCTGCCTAAAAGTTCTGCACAGTACAGGGTAGACATGGGAACTGCCAAAAAATTTGTTTCGTTTCGTTTCGTCCCGTTTCGTATATAAAAAAATTCGTAATTCGTAATTCGTGTACGAAATTCCGTTCGAATTCGTACGAAATACGAAATTCGGACGAATCGTAATTTTTTTTACGAATCGTTAGTAAAGTTACGAATCGTTACGAATCGTTACGAATCGTTACGAATCGTTAACGCGGCTAATGAATTGTTGGTTCTCATAACACAGAGAACAATTCGAATCCAACTACAAATATCGAATTTCAATTTCAAGTTACGAATCGTTACGAATCGTTATGAATAGTTACGAATCGTTACGAATCGTTATGAATAGTTACGAATCGTTAGTAAATCCAACTACCAATATCGAATTTCAACTAATTTGAACGAAATTATTATAGCAGATATAACGAATGAATTCGAATGACAAAGTGTCATTTTTGCAGAAAAAAAAAAAGCGTAGGGGTCCCCCCAAATTCAATAACCAGGCCCTTCAGGTCTGGTATGGATATTAAGGGGGACCCCAGCCAAAAAAAAATAAAAAAATGGCGTGGGGTCCCCCCCAAATATCCATACCAGACCCTTCAGGTCTGGGATGGATTTTAAGGGGAACCCCGGCCAAAAAAAAAAAAAAAAAAATGGCGTGGGGTCCCCCTCAAAATCCATACCAGACCCTTTATCCGAGCACGCAACCTGGCAGGCCGCAGGAAAGGAGGGGGGGACGAGAGCGGCCCCCCCTCCCGCCTGAACCGTACCAGGCCACATGCCCTCAACATTGGGAGGGTGCTTTGGGGTCCCCCCCAAAGCACCTTGTCCCCATGTTGATGAGGACAAGGGCCTCATCCCCACAACCCTGGCCGGTGGTTGTGGGGGTCTGCGGGCGGGGGGCTTATCGGAATCTGGAAGCCCCCTTTAACAAGGGGACCCCCAGATCCCGGCCCCCCCCCCCTGTGTGAAATGGTAAGGGGGTACAAAAGTACCCCTACCATTTCACCAAAAAAGTGTCAAAAATGGTAAAAATGACAGGAGACGGTCTTTGACAATTCCTTTATTAAAATCTTCTTTCTTCTTTCTTCTGGTCTTCCTTTCTTCATCTTCTCCTTCCGGCATCTTCTTCCATCTTCTTCTTCCTTCGATTCGCTTCTTCTTCCTCCGGTCTTCTCGTCCTTCTCGTCCGGCGTCGTCCTTCTCGTCCGGCATCGTCGTCTCTTCTCGCAGGCCGCTCCTCGCAATGGGAGGCTCCCGCTCTGTGAGGCTCCGCTCCGGGTGACAGGTCTTTTATAACGAAGGCACTCGGTGACCCCGCCCCCTCTGACGCACGGGGACGTCATGTGGAATTCCCTATGGCTTTCCCCATGACGTCAGAGAGGGGGCGGGGTCACCGGGTGCCTTCGTTATACAAGACCTGTCACCCGGAGCGAAGCCTCACAGAGCGGGAGCCTCCCATTGCGAGGAGCGGCCTGCGAGAAGAGACGACGATGCCGGACGAGAAGGACGACGCCGGACGAGAAGGACGAGAAGACCGGAGGAAGAAGAAGCGAATCGAAGGAAGAAGAAGATGGAAGAAGATGCCGGAAGGAGAAGATGAAGAAAGGAAGACCAGAAGAAAGAAGAAAGAAGATTTTAATAAAGGAATTGTCAAAGACTGTCTCCTGTCATTTTTACAATTTTTGCCACTTTTTTGGTGAAATGGTAGGGGTACTTTTGTACCCCCTTACCATTTCACACAGGGGGGGGGCCGGGATCTGGGGGTCCCCTTGTTAAAGGGGGCTTCCAGATTCCGATAAGCCCCCCGCCCGCAGACCCCCACAACCACCGGCCAGGGTTGTGGGGATGAGGCCCTTGTCCTCATCAACATGGGGACAAGGTGCTTTGGGGGGGACCCCAAAGCACCCTCCCAATGTTGAGGGCATGTGGCCTGGTACGGTTCAGGCGGGAGGGGGGGCGCTCTCGTCCCCCCCTCCTTTCCTGCGGCCTGCCAGGTTGCGTGCTCGGATAAGGGTCTGGTATGGATTTTATGGGGGACCCCACGCCATTTTTTTTGGCTAGGGTTCCCCTTAAAATCCATCCCAGACCTCAAGGGTCTGGTATGGATTTTGAGGGGGACCCTACGCCATTTTTTTTTTTTTTTTGCTGGGGGTCCCCCTTAATATCCATCCCAGACCTGAAGGGCCTGGTTATTGAATTTGGGGGGACCCCTACGCATTTTTTTATCAATGACTTCAATGAATGACAGTTCTCTGTATTACGGATCCAACAATTCATTTGCCGGCAAATAGCTGCGACTCGATTTTAAATAGTTTTTTTTTCCTGCAAAAATGACACTGCAGGAACAGTTCTCTATATTAGATATACTGAATCTCGAATCATTCGAAGCATTCGTTATAGCCGCTATTATAATTTCTTTCATATTAGTTGAAATTACATATTTGTTAGTTACAATACAACATTCGAATTGTTCTCTGTATTGCGGGAATCGGCAATTAGCCGCGAGTGATTTTAAATGTCTTTTTTTCCTGCAAAAATGACACATTGTACAGAGAGAGTTCTAAACACAGGAAACATGACCCCCTTCATAGACATACTATAGAGTATATAGTATATAGAAGGGCGCAGGTTTCCTGTGTTTAGAACTCTCTCTGTACAATGTGTCATTTTTGCAGGAAAAAAAGACATTTAAAATCACTCGCGGCTAATTGCCGATTCCCGCAATACAGAGAACAATTCGAATGTTGTATTGTAACTAACAAATATGTAATTTCAACTAACATGAAAGAAATTATAATAGCGGATATAACGAATGCTTCGAATGATTCGAGATTCAGTATATCTAATATAGAGAACTGTTCCTGCAGTGTCATTTTTGCAGGAAAAAAAAAACTATTTAAAATCACGAGTCGCAGCTATTTGCCGGCAAATGAATTGTTGGATCCGTAATACAGAGAACTGTCATTCATTGAAGTCATTGATAAAAAAATGTGTAGGGGTCCCCCCAAATTCAATAACCAGGCCCTTCAGGTCTGGGATGGATATTAAGGGGGACCCCAGCCAAAAAAAAAAAAAAAAATGGCGTAGGGTCCCCCTCAAAATCCATACCAGACCCTTGAGGTCTGGGATGGATTTTAAGGGGAACCCTAGCCAAAAAAAATGGCGTGGGGTCCCCCATAAAATCCATACCAGACCCTTATCCGAGCACGCAACCTGGCAGGCCGCAGGAAAGGAGGGGGGGACGAGAGCGGCCCCCCCTCTCGCCTGAACCGTACCAGGCCACATGCCCTCAACATTGGGAGGGTGCTTTGGGGTCCCCCCCAAAGCACCTTGTCCCCATGTTGATGAGGACAAGGGCCTCATCCCCACAACCCTGGCCGGTGGCTGTGGGGTCTGCGGGCGGGGGGCTTATCGGAATCTGGAAGCCCCCTTTAACAAGGGGACCCCCAGATCCCGGCCCCCCCCTGTGTGAAATGGTAAGGGGGTACAAAAGTACCCCTACCATTTCACCAAAAAAGTGGCAAAAATGGTAAAAATGACAGGAGACGGTCTTTGACAATTCCTTTATTAAAATCTTCTTTCTTCTGGTCTTCCTTTCTTCATCTTCTCCTTCCGTCATCTTCTTCCATCTTCTTCTTCCTTCGATTCGCTTCTTCTTCCTCCGGTCTTCTCGTCCTTCTCGTCCGGCGTCGTCCTTCTCGTCCGGCATCAGCGTCTCTTCTCGCAGGCCGCTCCTCGCAATGGGAGGCTCCCGCTCTGTGAGGCTTCGCTCCGGGTGACAGGTCTTGTATAACGAAGGCACCCGGTGACCCCGCCCCCCCTCTGACGTCATGGGGAAAGCCATAGGGAATTCCACATGACGTCCCCGTGCGTCAGAGGGGGCGGGGTCACCGGGTGCCTTCGTTATACAAGACCTGTCACCCGGAGCGGAGCCTCACAGAGCGGGAGCCTCCCATTGCGAGGAGCGGCCTGCGAGAAGAGACGACGATGCCGGACGAGAAGGACGACGCCGGACGAGAAGGACGAGAAGACCGGAGGAAGAAGAAGCGAATCGAAGGAAGAAGAAGATGGAAGAAGATGCCGGAAGGAGAAGATGAAGAAAGGAAGACCAGAAGAAAGAAGAAAGAAGATTTTAATAAAGGAATTGTCAAAGACCGTCTCCTGTCATTTTTACCATTTTTGCCACTTTTTTTTGGTGAAATGGTTGGGGTACTTTTGTACCCCCTTACCATTTCACACAGGGGGGGGGCCGGGATCTGGGGGTCCCCTTGTTAAAGGGGGCTTCCAGATTCCGATAAGCCCCCCGCCCGCAGACCCCCACAACCACCGGCCAGGGTTGTGGGGATGAGGCCCTTGTCCTCATCAACATGGGGACAAGGTGCTTTGGGGGGGACCCCAAAGCACCCTCCCAATGTTGAGGGCATGTGGCCTGGTACGGTTCAGGCGGGAGGGGGGGCCGCTCTCGTCCCCCCCTCCTTTCCTGCGGCCTGCCAGGTTGCGTGCTCGGATAAAGGGTCTGGTATGGATTTTGAGGGGGACCCCACGCCATTTTTTTTTTTTTTTTTGGCCGGGGTTCCCCTTAAAATCCATCCCAGACCTGAAGGGTCTGGTATGGATATTTGGGGGGGACCCCACGCCATTTTTTTTATTTTTTTTTGGCTGGGGTCCCCCTTAATATCCATACCAGACCTGAAGGGCCTGGTTATTGAATTTGGGGGGGACCCCTACGCTTTTTTTTTTTCTGCAAAAATGACACTTTGTCATTCGAATTCATTCGTTATATCTGCTATAATAATTTTCGTTCAAATTAGTTGAAATTCGATATTGGTAGTTGGATTTACTAACGATTCGTAACTATTCATAACGATTCGTAACGATTCGTAACTATTCATAACGATTCGTAACGATTCGTAACTTGAAATTGAAATTCGATATTTGTAGTTGGATTCGAATTGTTCTCTGTGTTATGAGAACCAACAATTCATGAGCCGCGTTAACGATTCGTAACGATTCGTAACGATTCGTAACTTTACTAACGATTCGTAAAAAAAAAATCGTATTCCGTACGGAATTCGTAAAAAAAAAAATTCGTACTACAGATTCGTAAATTCGTACGAATTTCGAAAAAAAATTCGTACGAATTACGAATTCGTACGAAACGAATCG
Organism: Lithobates sylvaticus; assembly: GCA_028564925.1. Taxonomy (NCBI): domain Eukaryota; kingdom Metazoa; phylum Chordata; class Amphibia; order Anura; family Ranidae; genus Lithobates; species Lithobates sylvaticus. The sequence goes on along the minus strand of CM053029.1, from coordinate 389,376,587 downwards.
CACATGTCTAGTACAGGGTGTCCCTGATTTACGAACGCCCGACCTACGAACATCCCCTACTTACGAACCGGGCGCTGCGGGGACCCTCCGCCATTTTCCGCTGTCCTTCGACCATTCTGCACATGCGCGGGCAGACGGAGCCTCGGAAAATGACGGCAAACATCGGAAATGTCCGTAATTTGCACATGCGCAGAACGGCATTTGACGGAACATCGGAAATGTCCGTAATTGTCGGTCTGCGCATGCGCGGCCGACTTACGAACGATTCCGAGTTAAGAACAGGCGGGCAGTCCCTAACGAGTTTGTAACTTGGGGACCCCCTGTACTGCATATAAATAAATAAAAATGAGGCAGACTCGATGGACCACTTGGCCTTTTTTTCTACTGTCAATCTTCTATGAGTGACTTTATGTTTTGATCTGTATATTGTAGCACTAAAAAAAAAAATCACAAGTCAGTACATCACTAGACTAATTTATAAAATACTCAGGGACAGATGGATTGCTTACAGCAACCTTTTAGATTCTAGCTGCCATTTTTATAGTAGAGGTTAAAATGTGCACGAGAGCAGAAGCTCTCCCAGGTCTCAGACACAGCAGCAGGAGACATTGGCAGGCACCTTTGCGTGTTTAATTATGCAGTAGCTCCCAATATATACTTAATCAAGTTTTCTTCATGATTGGACTTACTTTAAATGTACTAATTCAAGTATATTAATTATCGTGATAAAGCCACTGTAGCATAGTATATCTGAACGCAATTAAGGATATAAGTTGTAACCTTTAATTTCATTGCCGTTCTGAGCTGCATAAACAGAATAATAGCATGCTGATTTTCCGTTACAGGCTAGTTATATTATCATTGAATATGTGCTGGTCCACTGACGCAGCTGCAATTTGATTTTACATTTTCTTCCTGCCCAAAACATTTTTCATTATAGTGAATGCTCTAAGAAATTTCAATTCTCAGAAGAACATTGATCTAAGAATCCATTTAAACTCATATTTCCAAGGGCAGTTTGAATATGTATGCAAATAAAATAGCAATTCTGCTTTTTGTTCATCCTGCAAATAAGTTATTGTTGCATTTAATGATTTTTTTTTTGTACTGCTGGACAAAGCAACATTCTTTATTAAAGTGAATAATGGCTTTCTTCAAATAGCTTTTCATATTAAAATTCAGCCATGCTTCAAACCTTACAGTTTAGTGAAAGGACTCCATCTCCTTTTCCCTCTAATTAACAACTGTGGTTCACACTTCAATAGACTTGTAAGCAGGTTGAAATTATGCCAGTTAGGTGCTGCCCTGGAACTGGAGGGTAAGGTTTAATGCGTTTCCCAGCTCTTTGGTTTTGGCAGGTTATCTTTGGGTCTGAGCCACTGGTCCTGTGATATAAAAGAGGGACAGTGGTCCAGAGCCCGTGTGTGAAGAAAGAGAGCACCAAGCACAGAGGCCCAGAACTGGAGATATACGTGTGCATCTCCCCCTCCTATATGCATTAAGAGGAACCACCACTTGACTATTCAGCCTGATGGTAGGCAGAGCATGTCTGCCTGTCTGATTGCCCTCAAATGTGTGTGGGCACTTAAAGGTTGAACTCCAGGCAAATAGCAAATATGAAATACATATATAGGAACTATCTGTATACTCTCTACAGGCAGTCCCCGAGTTACGAACACCTGAGTTACGAACGACTCCTACTTACGAACGGCCTCAAATGCCAGCCACTTGTGCGCCACGCTGGTCCTGGATAACTTTCGATACCTTACGAGCACCTACGGACACATCCCACACTGTCGTACTACACCCCAGATAACATAAAAAGCGCCGTAACATCCCACATCTATGCACAGGTGGCAGTTACACTTATGAACGCAGTGTTCCGACCAGAAGTTACACTTACAAATGCAGTGTTGTGACTTACAAACAACTTCGACTTACGAACAAGCCTATAGTCCCTATTGTGTTCCTAACTCGGGAACTGCCTGTACCAAGAAATCTGTAAATCAGAGCACCAACCCCTGCCAGATCTTTAACCTCCACTGTAGCAACAAGAAATCTTGGTCATGAACCCATGTTACCAACCACTTTGCTTTCTCCTATCGGCAAGTTCCTGTCAGCACATACAGCAAAGCCAGACTGGCTACTAGTGCTATCCTGTGATTTGTTTTGATGTGTTGCTGTACATGGTATTACAGAGATACTAGTTGAAATAAAATATTGATTTTAAATTAATACAGGACTGCATGATCTGCAGTAATTTGTGTTTTATGCCTGCCTACAATTTAGATATATCTTAATAGACAAACCTCAGCACCAGTTTTGAAATTGGAGATCCTTGCTACTGGCTCCTAAAAAGCTGGTTTGTTATACACACTGGTTTACATTTAAAATATGCAGTTAACTAAGAGCAGGAGCAGAGAGGCAATTTAGGATCACATTGAGTTAAGTGGTAGAAGATATAGGCTGGACATGAGTTTGAAGGAAACCTATACCTAGAGAAATATTTAGGCATCCTTTACTGACCTCTCTCCAAAAATTCTAGTTGCCTTCCACACTTACCCACAAGTAAATATGGCAAGGGAAAGATGCAGGGACTGCCATTGCAGGCCTCTCTCTGAATTCTGGTTACCTGCTTTATATACTGACCCATTGGCTTCAATACTGTCTGTGTAGCTGACCCAAAGCAAGTGTGCATATCAAGAAAGTTTTAAGTCAGAATACTTTATCTGAACTGTGTCTCAAGGTATACAGACAGGCTCAACTTAACAGCCAGACAAAACCAGCATTTTCTAAAGCAGGTCAGCTTAGGCTGCCAACATTTATTTTCCTCTATACATATTCCCTATGAATGACTTGAAAATGAATTAAGAACAAAGAAGTCCCGATGCAATTGCTATCATATTAAGCATCACAGATACATTTGACATGAGCGGTGTAACACCTCACTGTATAATAAAAAAAGTAATTGCCATATATGCTGGTGTTTCTTGGTCTAATTTAAGTGCAGACACTTTAATATTTCACAGATTAGCCATATACCTCATTGTGGTTCCGTCACATTGGAGACGTTTTTGCACAACTGTTTCACATCATAAAAAACGTTAAATTCATTTTCAGGTCTCCCGAAATCACTGCTAAAAATTATTTTATCTACAGCTCACAGTAGTTACTGTGACCAGTAAGTTGTAGATCATAAAAACATGCTCTAAATAATGATTAAACAAACAATAATAATGATCAAAGAAGAACAGTGAAAATTGTAATGTTACGTTACATTGGTGGTCAGTGGAGATATGTCCCCTTTCATTGGTAATCAGTGGAAAAGTTCTCCCACATAGATGGTTAGTGGAGAATTTCCTTCCTTACATTGGTGGTCAGCAAAGAATGGCCCTAATATTTATGGTCATTGGAACAAGGGACCCTTCACATTGGTTGACAGTTGGAGAAACAATGTCTACATTAGTGAACAGTAGAGAAGCACCCCACTTTCATTGGTCGTCAGTGGAAAAATGCCCTCTCACATCAAGGGTCACTGAAGAAGGGCCTCCCTTACATTAGTCAGCAGAGAATTTCCCTTTAGATTCATGGTCATTGGAACAAAGGAACAAAGAACTGTTTACATTGGTTGACAGTTACAAAGTGAATATCTATATTAGTGATCAGTGCAGAAGAACCCCCCCCCCCCCCCACCAGGGTTGCCAACCGTCTGTAAATCTATGGACATTTGTAAAAATCAGCTGATTTACAAGCTATCCATAAATATCATGTGTGGCCTGGGTTAGGCTAGGACGGACTCAGGCAGGCTGGTTGCTGGGAGGGGGAGGGGGTGGCGTGAAGTGACATCATTGGCACCTTTACAAATTACAGAAAGGACTGGAGGGGGGAGGGAGCACCGCAGGGACAGAATCCGGAGGACTTTTACTGGAGAGGAGAAGGATCAGACCAAAGGACCGAGACCATCGGACTGAGCCTGCCCTGCATTGTGTAACCAAGCGACAGTGAGCATTATGGAGGAGGTCAGTGACAGCGCCTCCAGTCAGGCCACACAATCTGTGTGTGTGTGTGTGGGGGGGGTGTCACTGATGTAAGTGGGGAGTGAATTCACTAAGGTAAGGGGGGACACTGAAATAAAAGTTCCCTTATATCAGTAACCCCCCTTCCCTTAGCGTATTCATTCTGAGTCCCCCCCATATCAGAGTTCCTGGAATTCCCTCTTAAATCAGTGTCTTCAGAGTTCCTCTTTACATCAAAGGCTGCTCGATTCCTCCTTACAGGCCAACGGGAAACTCTACGGATCCTGATGTAAAGAGGAACTCTGATGTAAAGGGGAATGCTGCAGACCCTGATGTAAGTGGAAACCCTGATGTAAAGGGGAAAGCTGCAGACTCTGATGTAAGGGAGAACTTGGGGGAGTGTAATGTATAGGGAACCTCTGTGGAGTCTGATGTAAGGGGAACTCTGTGGACTGTGATGTAAAGGGGAGCTTTGTGGACTCTTGTGTAAGGGGGAGGGGATCTGGTGACCAGAAACCCCTTTACATCAGAGTTTCCTTTTACACCAGAGTCTGCAGCATTCTCCCTTACATTAGAGTCCTCGGAATTCTCTTTTACGTCAGAGTTGACAGAGTTCCCTGTTGCACTGTAAAGGGGAACCCTGCAGACTCTAATGATAGGAGGAACTCTGTGCAACATTATTTGAACCTGACCTTCATGTAAAAGGAGAAATATGTTTTTTGCTTTTTGTTATACCTTGATCACATTGGTAATCACACTAGATATGTGTTTGTAGCTTAAATATTGATATTTGCACCGAAAAGATGCATTTTGGCATTTTTTTTAAACTGTCAGTAAAAAATTGGCACTTTGGGAGGTAGGCAACCTTGCCCACCACCCCCCTTACATGGGTGGTCAGTGGAAAAATGCCCTTCCCTCCACATCAAGGTCTCCAAGAATTGGTAGTTGGCAGAGAAGGGCCCCTTACATTTATGGTCATTGGAACAAGGATCCCTTCACATTGGTTGACAGTTGGAGAAAGAAAGTCTACACTAGCGATCAGTGGAAATTTGAAGCCCCACATCAAGGGTCACTGGAGAAGAGCCTTATGTACATTGATAGTCAGCAGAGATGGGACCCTTACGTTTATAGTCAGATTGGTAAGGGCCCAGTTGGGTGAAGATAGTCCTTTACCTTAGTGGATTGTCAAGGAGCCCCAAGCAACCTCTCGAGAAAGGCTGCATTACAGTACCTTTATCTTTATGATGTGTTGTGTATTCTGGTCACACTGACATCTGTGAAACTTGTCAAATGGAGGCAATCATGAAAAAAACAAAGCATACTGCCATTTTTTTTTCAAGACAAACCCAAGCTCAATTTTTTCAATATGTAATACACCTCTAATATTATATCCTTTTTTTTTTTGCCTAGATTTAATAATCACGTCTGATTTCAAGTTTATTATATGCTTGCAATTAATTGCATCAAACAATTCAGTATTAACAATGATTACATAAACACTATAGCACACATTTTGCAGTGGCACTCATGTCTTTTTCACCATGGATACAACCTCCCGCAAAGTACGAAATAATAAGAAAGAAAATAATATAGGTAGAGGTTTACCAACCTTATTCGCACAACATACTGTATATTGTCCAGCTTCTGATTGGTTGTCTTCCTCTGCCTTAAAAGGAATTTATGACATGGAGATTAGGAGTTTGGTGTACACAGCATGAACTCCTGTCAATTAGGAGAGCTGCATCTATATTTAGCAAACAACACATGGGTAAAGAAGCGTGAATATGGAGAATGTGATCTGGGAGCTCAGTCACTTATTGTGTTCTGCCGTCTTTCAACCCTGTCTCAGAACTGCTGCTGTTGTTCATTGATTCCGAGCTAAACAACCCTTTCTCGAAATAACGCCACTTGTAACAGAGTGTCTGCGCTGTCACTGTACTGAATAACAGACATAAAAACCCATTTCTGAGTGAGAACAGATTTTTGAGTGCTTGATGTTAGCTGCTTGCATTGCTCTATCATTTTAGTGAATGAAAGGGTCCAATTTAAAAGCCATCTGCTTATTTATTGAAACAGTGCAAAGTACATTTATTGTAAGATCTTAGTATGATGTATTCCAGTTACTATGGGATACTAAAATTTGTACATAGTATTTTGCCGTTTTTCGAAAAAGCCAATTCCTCCAGGAATACAGTTAAAGTAGTATTAAACGTGCACAGATTTTTTTTCCCCATTAGTACACCCTAATTAACCCCAGAGAGTCTTGTTCTACCTTTTTCTAAAAAAAAAAAATAGGTAAATGCATGTATATTTGCAGAAAAAAAATATGCATTTATTATATTTTTGAAAATGAGCCTGCATAGCCTTGCAACTGTGATCAGTGGATCACTGGTGCAATGCCAGGCTCCTGAAGACTCTTTCTCCAGTCCTGTGTCTGTACTGGGCTATGGCCTTTCAGTTAGAGAGCTTGAGGAAAGGTCACTGGACAGTAACCACCGCACTTGTGTTACATTGAGAACCATGTGCCCATCTGTTGCAGTGGCAGACAGGACTTAAAGTATATCCATTCATAGATCTTTGTAAATGAATGAATGAATTAGCAGCTGTGTGGATGGATCCCCACACAGCCACACCAATTTCAAATCTGACAGCTGCTGCAGCAGAGAAGAATCTCTGAGTGCTGACAGATGTGGAAACTGTGAAGGGGGTGTGTGTAACAAGTAACATGGTTTGAAATGTGGAGATAGCCCTAAACATTCTCGAACAAACTATTTATTTATAAGGGTACCCAACCACTCAAATTAATATAACCCAGCCACTGTGTCATGCTCTTTCAGCGCTGCTTTCCCAAGCCCCCTATTACGTGCACGCTCTTCCCTTGTTGCTCAGCAACTTCTGTCAATTTGTTACTCCATGTGGATAGTTCAATTCTGATTTTAATATAGATCTGAGAAGTTACCCTTTTCTCTGAGTCTATCCAAGTTTTATCCTGTGTTGAGCCCCGATAAAGGGGGAGTAATGTTGCCCCCGAAATGTATTGCCTTTTTTTTAATTTAACTTTTTTTTACCAACAATGAAAATGGTCTTGGCCTTTTTATTTGATTTTGGTCTAGTGCTCCTTTCTGTAGTTCTAGGGTTTAAATCAGTGTTTTTTAACCTTTTTTTGATCAAGGCACCCTTTAAAATTATGCACCCCATTTTATAATTAAAAAAAACGAAACTAAATAGTTGTACATAACACAGCAACATCAACACACATAGAACATCCAACATAAAAAGAGACTTCTTCTTCCAAAGCAAATACACCTTTTCACACTGGTACTGACTAGAATTCCAATGTTTCTTTTCTCCCCCACTCAGCTAATGTGACACTAGTACTGATGGAGAGGAGCAGGGGAGGGACAAAAAAAGATTCTGTGCAAGTACCCAACATTCTCCTTATCAACTGATGGCATCAATGGTTGTTAGGACGCTGGCAGCTAGAAGGTTGTAATGGTGCACAATGAAAACCTGTGGCTTTGTGTAACTAAAAAGGCAGGCTTCATCAACTCGCTGCTTGTATACAACTGTGGGCGATTTTTAGGCATTTTGCCAAGACACCCCTGAAGAAACCTGAAGGCACCTCAGGGTGCCTGGGCACCCTGGTTTAAAAAGGCTGGTTTAAACTACTGTTGGGTTCCAATTGAGGGAAGCTTTGTTGGGTAGGTACTTACTGCCTCACCATAGCTATTGAACTTGTATGAGGTTTTTCTTTGTCTGACTTTACATGCAAGTGTAAAAGTTCCCAGCGTCTCTTTGAGTATGTTGTTTTGGAGTCGACATTATAATCCTACCAATTTGACCTCTAAACAGAACACATTATTCCTAAATCAGTAACACCCAGGTTCCGCTTTAAAATCCAAACCAAGTGGCAGTCAGAGCTTAGGAACATTTGAGTGATTTATTTTTTGTTAGTAATTTTGTATGAGTGTACAAGGTAACATTTGAGGGCTGTGTAGCATGTTCTGGGATGAGTACTGTTGGACTTGAACTTGAACTTCCTTCTTGCTCTGGTCTCAGTGACCTAATTTTCCCACGATCAAACAATAGCTTGTCAGACCTGATCAGAGGAGTGTGCATGATCCTATCAAAATGTGTCTTCTGATGTTATAATTACAGTGGTTAAACCTTTGCATTCATGTGACAATCTTTTTTTTAGCATGTGGTTTGTGGTAGAGCTAGTTATGTTAGTACAGGCATACCCCACTTTTAAGTACACAATGGGGTTTATTTACTAAAGCTGGAAAGTGCAAAATCAGGCTCACTTCTGCATCGAAACCAATGAGCTTCCATGTTTTATTACCAAAGCTTAATTGAACAAGCTGGGGTTAGAAGCTCATTGGTTTCTATGCAGAAGTGAGCCTGATTTTGCACTTTCCAGCTTTAGTAAATAAACCCCATTGTGTACTTAAAGTGGGGTATGCCTGTATTAGGTTTAGAGTTACCAGGTTTGGGGATAGGAAGTTGAAATAAATAGAAAAAAAGCTTTGCATTTCACATTTTCATTCATTTTTTTCAATATGCTGATGCATGACAACATTTAGTTGTATGTCATTAAAAGTATCAATCATTGCAAAGACCATCCTCTGTTGTTCTAGCATTCCAAAAGCCTCCATCTACAGTCCTATAAGCCCATCGCTATGACGGGTAGCTTATTTGCCAATAAAATGGTACATAAGGCCAAAAGGAGCAGATCACCCCTCAACACTGCAGAGAAGTCCAGAAATTTGGATCTGGGGCTCTTGACATGCCGCAGTAGGTTGGATCTTGTCACTCTCCTGATATACACTACAGTTGCAGCACATATCCTCAAAAGAATTGCCCTGCATAATTCTTTAAGAATAAAGTAAAGATAATACCCGATAATACCATATGAGTTAACTACGGTATTTAAATGATTTATTGTAAAACAAAACCATTTCTTTTTGGGCTAGCACTTGATTCATTTCTGTGTCCCTGGACTGTGAATTTATTTTTTTGTTCATGGTATGAAAGCTGAAAAACAAGACAATATTTGACAGAACAACAAACAGATGTCTTTTTGTATCACTGTCAAAAACGATAAAGTCTTCATTTTGCACTGAATTGCATTGCAATTGTGTGAGATTCGAGCCATCTGTTCTCACATTTGCTAAAAACAAGACCAAGACATAACGCACAAAACATGTCACTGTCCAAAATTCTTAAAATATTAATTTTATTAAAGGGGAACCACAGTTACAAACATAACCTGCATATCTCCCCTTTATTCCTTGAGCTTCTCATCAAATGTGCTTATGCAGTGACAGACCCAAGGTTGGGTAGTGTTTACAACCTGCGGTGCTCCCTTCGCTAATGTCCCCACAAATCTGCTAGGCTCTATGAAAAGCAATAATATAGGTACTGGCACCTAGCCTGGTGTATATGTCAGAGAGAAAATGTTCTGCATGAATAGATGAAGAGCCTTGAGGCTCTTCCAACTAGCATTTACAAATAAATATGAACACATACCTGTGTTTAACTCCAGTCTTTGTGTGGAGGAGCTCATATTAACATGTAAACTAGCAGTTCCAAATTAATATGAACACATACCTGTGTGTTTAACTCCAGTGTGTTTAATTCTGCCTGCAGTTGCAGTTGGGAAGACTTTCTCTAATTTTCTGTGACCTCCATACACAAATGGAGGGAGCTGTAGTCCCATTAGGGAGATTTCGAGTCACTTCCTGTCCCATAGCCAAAACCAGAAGTGAGAGGATAATCCCTCCAGTGAAGGAATTACCTGGTTGTCACCAGGTCTCCAAAACTAATGTCCCCATTGGAAGATTTCCCCTTTTGTTCTAAAGACATACCAAAATTTGTGATTTTCTTTCACTTTCACAGGTGAAAATGGTAAATAGGACAAATAGAGAGGGTGACTCTCCCTAATGTCAGAACAGGCAGCAATCAAAACATCAGTAGTTCTAATACTTCTCCACTCTGGTCAAATGTAAAAAAAAAGGGTTTGCCTTAAGTGTTACTAAACCTACAACAGTAAAATCAGTCCATATATGCAGTAAAGCATACTTGTTATGCTCACTGTAGAAGAGGTTAATCCTCTGAATTGTATAAAAAGGCTGTTTGATTCCGTCACCTCTGTTCCTCCCCTTCTTTTACTGCCCCAAGCTTTAACCAGTGCTCAGCCAGACACTGATAGAAGTCACAAGACTGCTATATACTGCTGAGGAGAAATGGTGATTGCGGAGTTTAGTATTGCTCTTATGCCTCGTACACACGTACGGACTTTTCCCGGCGGACCTAAGTCCAGCGGACAATCCGCTGGACTTTCCCGCTAGGTACGCTGGACTAAAAAGCGAACGGACTTGACCACACACGATCACGCAAAAAGTCCGGCGGTTCACGCGATGACGTACAGCACGTACGACGGGACTAGAAAAAGGAAGCTCGAGATCCCAAACGACACCCTTTGGGCCCCGTCAGCTAATCTCGTGTGTATCGCGTGTTAGTTGACGTTTGGTTAGAGACGATTCGCGCTTCTCAGACTTCTGCTTAATTCGTTCGCTTCTGCCGTTCAGTTTGTGCTTGTGAGGTTTGTATCTGGCTTTCAGTGCGTGTGGATCAGTTCCTACCTGTTCTCAGGCCGTTCTGGTCCGCTCGTTCCTGTTTTTCAGGTCGTTCTTCATAGGCCTTGCTGTTCTTCAGTGCGTTCTGTTAAGTTGTTTGTTTGATCAGCCGACCGTTTTGAAGCCATGGAGTGTGGACGTACTCGGGAACGAGTTCGTGCTGTGCAGGGGCTCGGTGTTGCGGTTAACACCTTGGCACGAGCCCGGTCCATGAACAGGGTGAGGAGGAGTTCATGGACCAAGAATTGGTTGCGCCAGCGTGACCAATTCTCGCATATGCCTTTGCTCCGTGAGATCCGTGAGAATAATCCTGATGATTTCAGGAATTATCTCCGGATGACGGACCCCATTTTTCACCGTCTGTTGGCTTCGCTGTCCCCTTATATTAGCAGGCAGAATACCTGCATGCGGCAAGCCATCAGTGCGGAGCAGAGGCTAGTCGCCACGTTGCGTTACTTGGCGACGGGGAGAAGCTTGCAGGACCTCAAGTTCACGACAGGCATCTCCCCCCAGGCTCTGGGGCTCATTATTCCAGAGACCTGTTCTGCCATTATCCACGTCCTGCAGGAGGAATACATTAAGGTAAGTCTTCTCTTTTAAAATTACCTATGTCTTGTATGTTTGCTAATGTAGTGCATCAATGTCATCATTAGCTAATTACCATGATAGGACTATTCTATGAATGTCCCCTATTCCTTTTTTTTTTTTATTTTGGTTTTTTGTCTAGTATTTTATGTTTGACTTATCGAAATAGCTTTAAGAATGTATTATTTAGTGGGTCACATGCATATTTGCTTGCACCAACCTCCCCAGCATGGAAGCTTGGCCCCCTAAACACCCCTAGCCTAGTCACTTTCTTTGTTTAAAAATGTATCTTACCAGCTCCATTGTACAGCTTTACTCACCCCCCCTTTCACCCCCCTTGACCCTCAATTTTAAATTGATTGCATGTGGTTTTGGTCAGCTTGTAATTATCCCCCCCCCACACCCCCACACCCCCTGATAATTAATAGCATGTGGTTTTGGTCAGCTTGTAATTATCCCCCCCCCCCACACCCCCTGATAATTAATAGCATGTGGTTTTGGTCAGCTTGTAATTATCCCCCCCCCCACACCCCCTGATAATTAATAGCATGTGGTTTTGGTCAGCTTGTAATTATCCCCCCCCCACACCCCCTGATAATTAATAGCATGTGGTTTTGGTCAGCTTGTAATTATCCCCCCCCCCACACCCCCTGATAATTAATAGCATGTGGTTTTGGTCAGCTTGTAATTATCCCCCCCCACACCCCCTGATAATTAATAGCATGTGGTTTTGGTCAGCTTGTAATTATCCCCCCCCCACACCCCCTGATAATTAATAGCATGTGGTTTTGGTCAGCTTGTAATTATCCCCCCCCCACACCCCCTGATAATTAATAGCATGTGGTTTTGGTCAGCTTGTAATTATCCCCCCCCCCCACACCCCCTTTTAATTAATAGCATGTGGTTTTGGTCAGCTTGTAATTATCCCCCCCCCCCCCACACCCCCTGATAATTAATAGCATGTGGTTTTGGTCAGCTTGTAATTATCCCCCCCCCCCACACCCCCTGATAATTAATAGCATGTGGTTTTGGTCAGCTTGTAATTATCCCCCCCCCACACCCCCTGATAATTAATAGCATGTGGTTTTGGTCAGCTTGTAATTATCCCCCCCCCCACACCCCCTGATAATTAATAGCATGTGGTTTTGGTCAGCTTGTAATTATCCCCCCCCACACCCCCCTGATAATTAATAGCATGTGGTTTTGGTCAGCTTGTAATTATCCCCCCCCCCCACACCCCCTGATAATTAATAGCATGTGGTTTTGGTCAGCTTGTAATTATCCCCCCCCCACACCCCCTGATAATTAATAGCATGTGGTTTTGGTCAGCTTGTAATTATCCCCCCCCCCACACCCCCTGATAATTAATAGCATGTGGTTTTGGTCAGCTTGTAATTATCCCCCCCCCCCCCCACACCCCCTGATAATTAATAGCATGTGGTTTTGGTCAGCTTGTAATTATCCCCCCCCCCACACCCCTGATAATTAATAGCATGTGGTTTTGGTCAGCTTGTAATTATCCCCCCCCCCCACCCCCCTGATAATTAATAGCATGTGGTTTTGGTCAGCTTGTAATTATCCCCCCCACACCCCCTGATAATTAATAGCATGTGGTTTTGGTCAGCTTGTAATTATCCCCCCCCCCCACACCCCCTGATAATTAATAGCATGTGGTTTTGGTCAGCTTGTAATTATCCCCCCCCCCCCACACCCCCTGATAATTAATAGCATGTGGTTTTGGTCAGCTTGTAATTATCCCCCCCCCCCCACACCCCCTGATAATTAATAGCATGTGGTTTTGGTCAGCTTGTAATTATCCCCCCCCCCCCACACACACCTTTAATTAATTGCATGTGTATTGTGTGACCTTACAATTATTTACTCCCCACCCACATCCCCATTATTATCTTCTCTGGTCCATCAGAGGGGTCATCAATCAGAGATTTGTCCCTTTTATCCTTAATCTTTTGGCTTTATTTCAAGGATTTACAAAATAAATACATATGTTCTTCCAAATTGTTTGGTAATTTGTTGAATTTAGTTTGGTGTTTTGCCTGGTTTATAATTTAAATTGTATCTTTCTGTTTCACTTCACAGTGTCCCTCCACGCCACAGGAATGGCAGACTGTGGCTTCCCAGTTTGCTGCCCGTTGGGACTTTCCCAACTGCGGAGGGGCGATTGACGGCAAACATGTGCGAATTGTGCCCCCACCCCATTCGGGGTCATACTATTGGAATTATAAGGGGTTCCATAGTATCGTGTTGATGGCGGTGGTGTCGGCACAATATGACTTTCTGTATGTGGATGTGGGGAAAAACGGCCGGATGTCGGACGGAGGAGTCTTCAGCCACACGGAGTTCGGTCATCGTCTCCAGACTGGTGGGCTGGAGCTGCCACCAGATGAAGATAATGTGGAGGGACTCCCCTTCGTCTTCATTGCCGACGAGGCGTTCGGTCTGGGTGACCATCTGATGAGGCCATTTCCCCAACGATCCCTCACCCCTGAGAGGAGGATTTTTAATTATCGGTTGGCCAGAGCAAGAAGGGTGGTGGAAAATGCCTTTGGTATTATGGCCAACCGTTTCAGATTGCTCCTTACATCCCTACATCTGGCAGAGTACAAACTCAATACTATTATTCTTGCATGCTGTGTCATGCACAATTATTTACGGAAACATTCAGGAACATACTCCTTACCAATTGGCCCTGAGGCCGGAGTGGAAGGCAACATGACAGGGCTGGATAATCGCCCTCTTGGTTCGGCACCACAATCATCCCAGCAAGTGCGGGACCTTTATTTACAGTATTTTAATGGTAGGGGGGCCATTGAAATGGCAGCAGACCCTTAAACCATCTTTTTGATTGACAAAGAATAAATACAGTTATTTATGTTTGAAATATTGGTAGTTTCGTATTGTTTTGCTTTTAATTTGGCCTGTTTTATATGTTGTCCTAGTGCACATCTTAATAGTGGCAAACTTGTTTAGCGTTTAGTAAATAAGCCCCTTTGTCAATGAACCACAACATGTTTTTGTCAAACTGGTAGTATTTAAAAAGAAGAAGCCACACATTTTTGAATTTGTGCAAACATTATTTTTTTTTATTATAGTGCAAATCCAAAACTTTTTTTTTTGTTTTTTTTTTTTTTTATTTTTTTTTTTGTTTTTGGTATTTTTGGTTTATTTTTTTATTTTTTTTTTTTTTGTAACAAGATTTTTTTTTTTTTTTTTTTGTTATCTTTTTGACATTTTTTTGGTGTTTTTCTCACCACATATTTTTTTTTTTTTTTTTGGATTTATTTTTTAAAACAAACATAAAAACATGTTTAAAAATGTTAAAAAATTTAGGCTTAGCATTTGAAATTATTTACACAATGTAAAAGTCCAGAACTTACAAAGTTCAACAGGTAACCCATGAACAGTAGAAGCCAAATTTTTAATATGCACACTAATTTAACTGGAAAATGGGTAATGTCAACATGTGCTATGTTCCATCATGGGGAATCAATGGACGTGTTTTGTGTGTGAAACCCCTTCCCTCTCACCTACTAGCATTAGGGGTTGCAAACACCAAATGTGTCCATTGAGATCCCCTGATGGCACATAGCACATGTTGACATACCGTGTGCATATTAAAAATTTGGCCTCTAAAATTAGTAAAACAGCGCATCAAAAGGGGAATGAAGGACATGATTGATGTTAAGAAATGTAAAAGGGGTCTTTAGATTCTCCCCAAAACATCAATCATGTCCTTCATTCCCTGCTGCATGGTGGCCATCTCCTTCTGCATATTTTCCAGCTGCAGATTCCAGGCCATGATCTGGCCAATAAGCCTGTGGGCACTGTCAGTGGAAAATGGCTCCGCAGCTTGTCCTTCCACAAACAGATCAGCATCACCTAAAAGTTGGGTAGATAAAACACAAGAAAAAAAGTGTCAAAAACATGCAGACCTTAATTTATTAGCTCAATCTGTGTTCTGAGACACTCACTTGGTGGGGTGCAGATTTGCTCCACTTCAACGACCTGTTCCGCCACATCCATGCGCGGGCTTGGGCTAACTGCCCAATTAGTCTGGTGATGCCGGGAGGTCCTCGTAGGTTCGGACTGACGTCTGAGTCTTTTGCCCCCTATGGTAATGGAACACAAAAAGGTACACTTTGAATCACACTGATATTTGAGTGCCAAAATAGGATTAGTAAACATTGTTTAAAAGTCTTGCCAATTATTAGCAGTTTGTTCGAAGATCCTACTTGAAGACAGAATTGAAATGTCTATCTAATGAAACTCCAATACTTAAACCGCCCTTCAACCCTAAATTTGAACTTCCGCTCATTGGATCCCTGCACCCCTGTGGTGTCTTATTTTGAACCTTTTAGGGGGGATGGGTTGCAGATACCTGTGTAAGGCAGGTATTTGCACACACATCCGGCCCTAGACTCCCACAGAAGTATACGCCACATCCCGTCCCACCGTGCTGTCTGCTGGGACACACAGGGGTCCCCGAGCTCGCGCGGACCAGTCCTATTGCATTGCGCAACTGGCGCATGCCCAATAGTGACCCGGGAAGTGAAGCCGCAAACATTAATTTCATGATTGCAAGATCAGAGATTGTAGCTGCACCATCCAAGGGACAGGTGAGTGTACTTCTTTGAAAAGTCACCACCTACAGTATTTAGAGATGATGAGCATTTTTTGTGAATTGTGAGCATGAGACCCTGCTTAACATATTTATCCCCCCCCACAAAACAGCCTCTGGAGTCCCTGTGTAAGTTACCCCTAAAACCCTTACTACAGCAGTAATTGTATAGATAGTGACAATAATAAACAACCTTACAACTCCAACAACCCAAAGCCAGGTAAACTCAATAAACGCTATGAAGACAAACGGAACTTTCATCAAATATGCGCAAGTTTCACGGACGAATGGTAATAACATCTGCGCAAGTTTCACGTACGAATGGTAATAACATCTGCGCAAGTTTCACGTACGAATGGTAATTACATCTGCGCAAGTTTCACGTACGAATGGTAATTACATCTGCGCAAGTTTCAGGTACGAATGGTAATTACATCTGCGCAAGTTTCACGGACGAATGGTAATAACATCTGCGCAAGTTTCACGTACGAATGGTAATACATCTGCGCAAGTTTCACGTACGAATGGTAATTACATCTGCGCAAGTTTCACGTACGAATGGTAATTACATCTGCGCAAGTTTCAGGTACGAATGGTAATTACATCTGCGCAAGTTTCACGTACGAATGGTAATAACATCTGCGCAAGTTTCACGTACGAATGGTAATTACATCTGCGCAAGTTTCAGGTACGAATGGTAATTACATCTGCGCAAGTTTCACGGACGAATGGTAATAACATCTGCGCAAGTTTCACGGACGAATGGTAATAACATTGCGCAAGTTTCACGGACGAATGGTAATAACATCTGCGCAAGTTCACGTACGAATGGTAATTACATCTGCGCAAGTTTCACGTACGAATGGTAATTACATCTGCGCAAGTTTCACGGACGAATGGTAATAACATCTGCGCAAGTTTCACGGACGAATGGTAATTACATCTGCGCAAGTTTCACGTACGAATGGTAATTACATCTGCGCAAGTTTCACGTACGAATGGTAATTACATCTGCGCAAGTTTCACGGACGAATGGTAATTACATCTGCGCAAGTTTCACGTACGAATGGTAATTACATCTGCGCAAGTTTCACGGACGAATGGTAATTACATCTGCGCAAGTTTCACGGACGAATGGTAATTACATCTGCGCAAGTTTCACGTACGAATGGTAATTACATCTGCGCAAGTTTCACGGACGAATGGTAATAACATCTGCGCAAGTTTCACGGACGAATGGTAATAACATCTGCGCAAGTTTCACGGACGAATGGTAATTACATCTGCGCAAGTTTCACGTACGAATGGTAATAACATCTGCGCAAGATTAGACATATCAAGTATAACCATAGTAGCGCACGTGCTTGACTTACTTTTTTTGATGGCTTTTCGAATTCTCCTGTACTGATCGTGCTCCCTGGATTTGATGTCGGACCATCGCTTGCGCAGTTGATCCTTGCCCCTTCGTACGCCGAATTTCTGCTCCAGGGTGCTGACGATTGTAGTGAGAATCTTGTCCTTGCGCAAGTTGGGTCGAGGGTACGGGCCATTTTCCCCGTCGTAATCTTCCCTTTGGAGGATGTCCACCATCTCCACCATCTCTTCAAAGGCCATATTGGTGGCCTTATATCTGCTGCTGGATGCAGATGTGTTGGCTTCTTGGCTTTCCTCCGCGCTACTGGCTTCGAATGTGTCCGCCATATTCATGAATGTATTCACCAACAATGCAACGAGGGGAAGCGGGGCGGGGAATACTCGTCAGGAGGAACGTCATGGGCGGGCGACGCGGAGGACGCAGGCGGACTTCGACGCGTGCGCAGTGTATATAAGGCTGTTTGAGGGGCCCACGTGTTCCCGAACGGAAGTAGCGAGCGCTCTGTACGAAGGTAAGTGTTTTCTAGGATGCATTACTGTTTTTTTTGGGGTTTTGGGCCAGCATTTTTTAAGGATATGTGTGTGTTGCTGCCTGTGTGTAGGGGTTGCTGCCTGTGTGTAGGGGTTGCTGCCTGTGTGTAGGGGTTGCTGCCTGTGTGGATGTGTTGCTGCCTGTGTGTAGGGGTTGCTGCCTGTGTGTAGGGGTTGCTGCCTGTGTGTAGGGGTTGCTGCCTGTGTGGAGGGGTTGCTGCCTGTGTGTAGGGGTTGCTGCCTGTGTGTAGGGGTTGCTGCCTGTGTGTAGGGGTTGCTGCCTGTGTGTAGGGGTTGGGTTGCTGCCTGTGTGTAGGGGTTTGCTGCCTGTGTGTAGGGGTTGCTGCCTGTGTGTAGGGGTTGCGCCTGTGTGTAGGGGTTGCTGCCTGTGTGGGGTTGCTGCCTGTGTGTGGGTGTGTTGTGTAATGTTTGGTAAGAAAAACTGGTTGTGCGTTTTAAGTAACATTTGTGTTTTTGGTCTTTTGTATTGCCATTACTAACAAAACAGAAACAAACATGTCAGCACCCCAGTTGAATCCATTCAAGGACCAGCAGTTCATGTCCGAATTCATTGCCCTGTACAGAAAAAATACCAACCTGTGGCAGCTCAAGAACCCTTTATATGGCAATAGGGATGTCCGGAAGGCAACACTGGGGCCACTTGTGGCTTTTGTGAAGACTAAAGTCCCCAACGCAAACACCAAGTTTGTGGAAGCCAGAATTGCAAGTTTAAGGCACATGTACAAGCGGGAGCGCAAGAAGATTGAGGAATCAGTCAGATCAGGAGCAGCAGCAGAGAATGTTTATGTACCCAAGCTGTGGTACTACAACCAACTGACTTTTATAGGTGACCAGATGGAACCCAGGCAATCACTGTCCACTCTTCCCTCCACCCTTCCCTCCACTCTTCCCTCCACTCTTCCCTCCACCCCAGCTGAGGCTTCCACGGAAGGAGAAGACCCCTCCACCTTGGAGCAGGCTGATGCGCCCAGCTGGAGCCAGGTATATATTTAGTAGCCTAAATTGTGATTGTGTGAATATTAATGCTGTAAACGTTAAAATGTGAAACAATTAACACCCTGAACTCAGAATTGTGCAAAAAACTGACAAAAATTCAGCACACTTGTAAAAAGTGTTGGTGCAACATATCGATACATATATAGTGTATACATACATCCAGTAGTGGCAAAAAAAGCGTTAAGACAACATTGGTGATCTGCTTGGAAAATGCAGGGGTCCAAATGATAGCCTTTTGGATCTTTTGGAAAATTTAGATGCTCGTTCCTAAGTTTACAATTGGATGATTGAGGAGGCCAGAAACCACAAAACAGGTGTTTGATTTTTGTTTTTATTTGCACACAGGATGAGCTGACCCAGGATGATGCCGGGACAAGTGGTATGGAGGAGGAGGACATGACCAGCGAGAGCCAGGAGGTGGCTGGGCCCAGCACGAGCCAGAGTGACAGCCAGACCCAATTAAGAAGTCTACCTCCACCCCTGCCCTTACCCCCAAGAAGGCCCAGGAGGATGACCATTGTTGAGGAGGAATCACTCCAACTGATTCGGAAGGCGAGTGCGATTCTCGACAAACCCCCCCTTCCAGAAGAGGCCTATGCCAGCTACTTGTCCAGCAGGTTGCTGGAAATGGAGAGGGGCCAACGGCACCTGTGTGAGGGCCTCATTTCTGAGGCAATTAGGGGGGGTTTGAGGGGTGAATTACGAGAATCCACCCGCCTGACCCATGAAGGCCCGACACCAACTTCTCCTCCTCCTCCTCCTCGTCTTCCTTCTTCTCCTCCTCCTCCTCCTCCTACTCCTCCTCCTACCACAAGTCAGCCTCCAAGGAAGCGTGCAGGGAAGACTGCAGGGAAGAGTGCAGGGCAGCGTGGTGGGAAGAGTCGGAAGTGATTGCCTGGCTTCAGTCTGGTCTCACAGAAGACACAGGCTGTTGTAGTGCCACAGCTTGGGGACATAGATGTCATCTGCTGCTGTTCCTGGTCTGTCTGATTCCTGGTCAATCTTCTTGTGCTCCCTATATTGTATGAAATGTGCCCAAGCTTAATTTTTGGCTTCACAAACTTGGTGTCTGCCGTTGGGGCAAAAAGTCTTCACAAAATCTACAAGTGGCTCCAGTGTTGCCTTCCTATTTTGTTTTGCCTTGTTTGTTTTAACCAGAATAAATGGTCATTTAATTTTCATCAAATAATGATATACGTGCTTGTTATTCAAAAACATAGTTTCTTTAGGAGTAGGCAGGTACATGTCTAAACATTCATTTGACAATACAAGTGTAAAGTGCAACTTCAATGGAACTGCAAGTGCAGTCGCTGGAAAGGTGAGGGTTAAGATCTGAATTAAGGGCAAGCTCTGCTGACTCCACAATTGTATCATGTGTAATAACTAATCCTTTTGATAACCAACAAATAATAAAAAATATCTATATAGAGATATATGTACATATATAATATATATATATATATATATATATATATATATATATATATATATATATATATATATATATATATATATATATATATATATATATATATATATATATATATATATATATACACGTATAGATCTATATATCTATATATATTAATATATATATATATATATATATATATATATATATCGATATATATTTTTTTGGGCTTATTGAGAAATATAGATATATTTTTCATTTGGTGATTTGGATATCTATATCTATATCTATATATATATATATATATATATATATATATATATATATATATATATAGATATAGAGATAGAGATAGAGATATATATATATATATATATATATATATATACAAATATATAACTTCACTAAAGAATGGTGAAGAAAAAACGTTCGGGAGTACTCTGCGTGAATATACAAGCAGCAAGGCAAAATCATTCTTCAAGTACGATAACATACAAATCCCGCTGTCAGAAAAAAAAAAAAAAAAAAAATTCAGCAGCGTGACGATTGTGCGAGCTTCAAAACGAAGGCTAGTTTTACCAGACCGAGCGAGTCCGTGACATAATAGCTACTGAGCATGCGTCCTTTTTGGTACGCCGGACCATACTACACACGACCGGATTATCCGCTGGACTGCCAAGTCCAGCGGATAATTTGAGAACAAAACCTGAAACTTTAGTCCGCCGTACTTTGGCCAAAAAAAGTCCGCCGGCGCCCACACACGAGGGGATTATCCGCTGGACTTCGGTCCAGCGGATAATCCCGCGGGATAGTCCCTTCGTGTGTACGCGGCATATGAGCACTGCTTTAGAAAACTGTATAGCGGTTTAATGAAATAGGGTCGTCACCTGCCTGACTGCAGTATGTCAAAGATGTGTGAATTGCAAAAACCAACAGACAAATCACGTGGCAGGTAAAACAATTCACATATGATTATTTTAACGGTGTGAATGAAGACTTTTAAACTATGGCCAATTGCCAAAAGGAGGACAAAACAAGAACAAAAAATGTTGAGTTGTAAAAATTTCCAGGATCCTTAAAAGACTTTGGCTTTTCCCCTTTTGTAAAATTTGGAACAAGTTGTGTACACTAGAGTTGTTACCCAACCAGATTCGGTGTTTTATTTCTCCAAAGAGTGCAAGTGAAATAAAATTGTATCTTTTGCTGTTGTTTTTGCTGTGCCCTGGTTTTCATAAATAAGTTAATATTCTGCAAGATATGTGAGTAAAGCCTCGTCTTTCACATTCTATAATCAACTCTGTCCTCCCTGTGCTTACATTTTGCTTGAAAGCTGTAGGAGATCTAATGATACAGCTACAGATAAGCTGCTTAGGTTAAGATGTTATATTCATGAAGAGGCACTTGTTATTTTTTTCTGCTGCCTATCATGAACAGGTATGTGTATCCACATGTGCGAAATTTATTGGCTTTTCCTTAAGAAGTCACAGTTGGATATCATTTATAAATGAGCTATGAATTTTTTATATGCCTTCCCATTTTGTCACAGCTTGAGTTGCCTTAAATAGTGTATAAATGACGGAACACAAGATACCACGATAAGAAAACTATTTTGGACCGTATTTATTTAATTATCTCATCCAGATGGACGAGTTCATCTTCTTTAAGAAAGCTTAATTATCTGAATACTGGAAGACATTTCTTGAGTAAAGTGTCCAGGTCAGAGGCTTCTGCCAGTCACATGAATAATAAATATACTGCTGTACTTACTACCTATTACACTGGCTTTTAAAACCTGACCCTCCAGCTAATATTAACTTGCTGTGAATGACATTAACAACAGCTTTTTTGCGCATTTTATCAGTTGCAAAGATGAATCAGGATAATTTATCCATTCATTTATAATCATAGAGTTGGTAGGAATAAATTAAAGCTGAACTCCTAGCAGGCAGATAACCTGCATATATGGGAAATGTATTTACTGCAAAGGTAATTCTGTTCAGGCAGTCTTGTGATTTAGACCTTCATGGTACAGCAGATACAGGAAGCCAATATCAGGACAAGTTTTGACACTTAAGCCTCGAACACACAATCGGATTTTCCGCAGACAAATCTTGGACTTTTGTCCGAAGGCGCGTTGCTGGATTTTGTCTTGCATACAAACGGCAAGGAATTGTCGGCCAACAAACATGAATGTAGTGACGTACTACGTGGTTTTTTAGCTCTTTAGCGCCACCCTTTGGGCTCCTTCTGCTAATTTCATGTTAGTGGAAGTGAGAAAAGTTTTTTAGGGGAACCTGGTCCCCAAACCAGGGCCCTCTAGAGGGGGGAGCTGTTGGACTATTGTGTTGATTTGCGCTTTTCATTTCGTGCGTTTCAGTTCGTTTCTGAACGGCCGTTCGTCAACCAGACATGTTGCGGAATCGGAGGAGATAACGTGTTATTTATTATTGGCCTTGGAGTTATTGCTTTGACCCAAGTCCAGTCCAGGAACAGGAGGAGGAGGATTTCTTGAACCAAAAATTGGTTGCTTTATTAATCGTGACCAATTATGTCATATTCCTTTGCTGCAGGAGCTCCAGGAGAATAATCCGGATGATTTTCAGAATTATCTCCAGATGACGGACCCCTGCTTTCACCAACTATTGGCATTGCTGAACCCCTATATTAAGAAGCAGGACACATGCCTGAGGCTTTTATTTTATTTTTTGGTTGAATGATAATGATTTTATTTGTTATATTTTCTATATTTTTGGATGCATAGAATGCACTTTTTGGTTAAGTTCTATTGGCAGATAGCATGTCTAATTTTATTTGTTTTCTTTTTTTAATGCAATGCAATAAAAAAATTGTGAAGAATAATACTTGGCATTGTTTTTTTACTTAAACTTTGGGAGTAGACAGTTACATTTAAAAAAAAAAAAAAAACAATGTAAAATTGACAAGGGACACCAACATAGTTGTATCTTTGATCTTAAAAACTATGGGATAATGGTGTTGTGGTAACTTGTGTACACACGCTCGGAAAATCCGACAACAGACATTTGTCTGCGGAAAATTTTAAAACCTGCCATCCAACATTTGTCCACACAAAAAATCCGACAACAATTGTCCGATGGAGCGTACAAACGGTCGGATTTTCCACCAACAGCCTGTCATCACACATTTCTCGTCGGAAAATCCTATTGTGTGTACGTGGCTTAACTTGCATTTAAAAATTGATTTTTATTTTTTTATGAATGCATAGCTGCATTGATTTTTTATACATGCTTACCTTTTGTTTCTTTCAAGTTTCTCTTGATTTATATGTATTTTCAAACAAGTATTATTAGTAATTTCCTCCAATAGTAAAATCCGATTTGTAAATACAAATCATGGGGTCCATAGCAAAATTCCGATGGGTCCCCCCGGTTAACTCTTTCTGTAGTACCTTGCAAGGTAATTAAGAACAGGCAACATAAGAGCTGTCAGAACACTACTAGGGGATAGTGCTTTGGATAAAAGTTATAGTTGTAGTAGCAATATTAATAACCATAATGATATTTCAAATTATGGCAAAATTATTAATGCTCATATGCCCTATTACACTATTTTGTAAAACTACAAACTACAGTTGTCCTATAAGGTTTTAGCAAAAGAGAAGATCTGGGATTTTTACTGCCTTAGGCATAGTGTTAATTTCAGTCTATAGGAAAAGTTCTAAGGACAGTAAATTTACACTGCTAAGGCAACTAAGCAAATGCTTCTTAGAAGTGATCCTAAGGTCGCAAGTAGCTCTTCTATAGCATGAACTTCAGAGTTTAGTTTTAATTAACATCCTCGCTAATGGGGTGCCCCTTTTATCCCAGGACCTATAGCAGCTACATGGGCTGTTATAACTATTGGTACACCACTCAGTACAATACAGCACTTGCATGATTTATATGGCCTAAAGTAAGTAGAGTTCCAACTAAAATGTTTGGTTTTAGATAGAGTTCAGTGGCGTATCCTCCATGGGTGCAATGTGTGCTGTGCACACAGGCCCCAAGGAGGGGGGGAGGGGGGCACTGTGCCCTCACGCATTGCACAAAAATAGGGAATCACCATTATGTGTCTTTGCTGCAGCTGTAATTGTCTCTGGCAGCTGCAGCAAAGATACATCCAGAGATGGGATGATGGGATGTGTGGGATGAGCTTGGCTATGTTGAGACACGGTCTGAACACACCCAAACTATCTGTACGGGAAGCTGTCAAACCCAACAGCTAAGGCCAATCCTGTTTTTTCTGGACCCAGAGAAAAGAAGAAAGGGTGCCCACATTGCAGAAAGAGGAATCCACAGTCCAGGGAGAATGGTAAGCTTTGCAGGTGAGGGCAATGTGGCTGTATTTTGGGATAGAGGGCCACTTACCACTGACCTTCATACTCTACACTACTTGCCATTGGCGCCTGAACTCTGGCTCATTTACTACTGACCTCTGCGCTCTTTGTCACTTAATACTGACCTCTGAACTCTGCATGACTTACTACTGACCACTGTCTCTGCGTCACTTACTACTGAATTCATGCATTCTGTCCTTTTAAGCCATGGCTAATATTTGGTACAATGAAAACCACATGCTAAGCACAATACTCTTTCTCTCAAGAAGGAGGGCCCAACATACAGTATAATCTTGCACACAGGCCCACTTCTTTCAGAAAACATCCCTGATAGAGCTGCAAATAGTTTGAACTTTTGCTAACTTTTTGTGGCTCTCTGTATCCCCATTACTATGGATCACACTGGAATTGAGGGGAAATCCTGAATTTGTCAGTTGTCGTTGCCACAGAAGGAGTGTTCTCCTCACTGTTAAGAGATTTTCTCAGAGTTCATGTGATGTCCCCTAGATATTTCCCTAACAGAAATATAGTAATACAATTTGACAGGGGTAATGTCATGAATTGGTATGACCAGAATGTGTGGATTGCACAGAGAGAACCAAAAACATATGTAAATAAATAATTACTTTTAAGCGATAACAATATATAAGCACCTCCAATATAAACAGTGAACAACCAACCAAACAGTGAACCACAAACAACAATAACTATATACAATATAAGGGAAGTACTTCAATCTTAAATGTAGCCAGGCCAGATTCATTCACAGGAGATCAGCAGATAAACAAGGGCAGTTCCAGAATCACAAACGTAAGGCAGGCCGGGGTCATACACAGGGAATCAGCAGATGGGGGAAGGTGCAAAGGGATCAGGCTACAGGGTAGGGATGCAAGGTAACAGGAGGGACAGGATCAGGATCAGATGCACAGGGTAACAGGATCAGGTACACAGGTTACAGGTTGCAGAATGTGGTTCACAGGTCGCAGGTATGGATCAGGGCACAAGGAAGATACCAGAGTGATGAGAGCAATCATCAGCCGGGTATTTATATGAATGCCTGTAATAAGCCTCAAGTGACACCTGAACGCAGGAGGTGCTGTCTGCTCCACAATGCCAGGAAACACCCGCTGGTGGAGACCGGTATTACAGCCAAAGGATAGAACAGTGCCACCAACAGGTGAATGCCTCCACTACAGAACCAGAGTGTTGGAAGACACCCGCTGGTGGACACTGGTACTGCGATCCAAGAGATCGACAGCGGCACCAACGGGCAAACCCTTTCCTGACAGGTAATGAACATTCATGACTCTATCAAAAAGTCTAGGCTGATGGTTTAGGATTAGCACATACCGGTAAAAGACATCATGTCAATCTTTATTGTCTTACAACCAAAAAAAAGATTCTAAAATCAATAGCTGTTTTTTTTCCATTGTTTTACATAATGTTACCACCAATACACATTTAAAAACAATTTCCTCCTGTCATAGAGACTGATGTATATATAGATGTTACCACAGGATCATCTTACACGTTTCAGAGTCATACAGCTCCTTCTTCATGGGTACATATATAATGGATGCAACATATCTATAACAAGATTAAAATTTTGTTTAGAACATTTGACATGCATGTCCATGCATTTGCATACATCACTCACATAACATCTTACTCACATGGCAATTAACATAGAAAAAAAGGGAGCATTGTAACCACCTCTTCAAAAGCATTGTACGGTTGCCACCATTCACCTTCCCAACTCCCAGGTAAGGTCCAGTCTCTGTTATGGACCACTGGGCAATCACTGAGGCCATCTAAGCAGGGTTGTGCCGCAGAAGTACGTGCTATTCATGCCTACAAAATGGTGGATGTTGGCAAGCACTACTGTAGAGCAGACCCATATCTAATATCTAATCAGATATATCTTAACTAAGCAGACACATATCTAATAACATGTATCACTTTAAGGTAAACCTGTTGCACAACTGGCGATAGAAAATGAGCATATGATGAAAAAAATTGCATGTCAGTTGCATGCCTGTAATAGTTATCTCAGATTTGAGATATACGCAGCTGAAGTTCTATGCAAATCTCTTTTTTTAGAAATAGAATAGCTGGGTCCTGACTGCCTTCCCAAATGCCCAACCTCTTAGTGAGACAGCCATTACATATCAGTGTAACTTTTATACACATACTAAAATGCACATTCACATACTGATAACCAACAGTTGTAGTGCATGCAAGCTATAAAAAATACAATATATTGGTGAAATATGGGAATATAAAAAAAAAAAAAACATGTAGGTTTTCGGAATCAGCGCAAATATGGCCAAGGGTTTAGTTGGTTGATTTTCCCTGCAATTTTCTCCAATAGTTTGCCTAATCATATTACTTTGTACTTTACACCTAGTTTTTTTAAATGTTATATTCCCTGCAGTAAGTTATAGCACTTACATTCTCTATATGGATACAAACCCTTGCCCCTCTTCCTCACAGCCCTTTCTCTAACCTTGACACTGGATTATAATTGTGTACTCCCCTTTCCAGTTTGACAGTACATTTTTCAACACATATCCATATGGGTCCAGCTGTTCTCATCTCTTAGGTTTAGACCTAGGATACCATAATACCCTTGAGTGTCATATGCACATGTTATCAATATCAGACACTACTTTATGTCAAAAATATTTCTCCAGATAGTGTGAAGCTTATTATATATAAATGACATGTTTAGCCCACAGGTTGTTCGGGATGATAAAATAAAGTAGTACCCATCACCTCCTAGGGTGTATTTACAAGCAAGCCATTTAACAATGCTCAGTATAGCTTGTGACAATCAAGCTGTGTGCAGATGCTGGAATTCAGCCTTCCAATTAGTGGGGCTAGTTGTTATAGATATTCTTCAACATATCGGAAAATCTCTTTGTTTCTGATAACCAGTTACTTCTTTCTCTATGGAGAAAAAGGATAGTAGCTTTCACTTCCCCTGCAGCATAAACACCTGTTGGATTTGAGGACGGGCAGATCCAACCACCTGTCATTCCCTGTCAGACATCTGTTTGTGAATGCCTTTCTTAGACTCCAACATATAAAATATTAAATTCACTAGCTCCTAAAGAGTTTTATTACAGGTCCTATACATTTTGTTTTAGGAGATAAAAAACAAATTGCTGAATGTGGGCAAAGAATGGGTCACATTTGATGATCTCTCTCTTTAAACTTTAAGGTGGTTCTAAAGGTCATTTTTTTTTCCTAAAAAAAAAAATAGGTTACATTTACCTGCTCTGTGCAATGGTATTGCACAGAGCTGCCCTTTGCAACCTTTTTTGGGGTCCCCATTGGTGCTCTCCATCCTCCTCTTCTCTGAGTGACACCTTCATGTGTTGAGGGGTTACCTTTGCGGGAACACTCCAAAGCTGGGATGTGTGTGTTCATAGACACACATAGCGTGGCTCAGCCCCACCCCTGCTCCCTCCTTACAGCCTGTGAGAAGAGGAAGAGAGAGTGACACTGCTGTAGATGGGCACAGCACTGGATAAAGAGAGGACTCAAGTGTCTTAGGGAGGGGGGGGTGCAGAAATGACCTTAAGGTAAAAAATGTTCAGACTCAACCACTTTAATATCTAACTACCTTTAATACATAAACATGAACACAAAGCAACAGGGCAGGGGAGACCTCTGGTGTCTCCATAACATGAACTGGTCAGTTGCTTATGCTATCATATAGAGGGCTTGTTAGCCCCTTTGTGATAGCAATACAGTTAAATGGAAAAATAATTAAAAAGTGCTAAAACAAATGAAATTGTAGCAAAAAAAAATTAAAAGCAACCAATCACCCTGCACGCACATGCAAATGCATGTGAAGAGTGTGCACGTGAATGTAAACAGCAGTTGTGCCCCGAATGTGAGGTATTGCCACAAATATTGGAGTGTGAGCAATAATTATGGGGCCATAACCCATGGGTAACTCGAAATTGATAACCTAAAGGCTTTTAAAGCTTTGCATATGGACTTTTTTGGGTACTATAGATCTCTTTTTCTCAGGTATATGAAGTTTTAAGGCTTGACATGTTTGGCACTTTTTTACTAAATGTAATGCCGCGTACACACGATCTGACTTTTCAATGGACTAGGTCCGGCGGACCGGAATCTGTCGGAAAAATTTGATCGTGTGTGGGCTCCAGCGGTCTTTTCATTCCCAAAAGTCAGACGGACCTAGAACAAAAACATGTTTCAAATCTTTCCGACGGACTCGAGTCCGGTCGAAAAATGCAGTCATCTGTGTGCTAGTCCGACGGACAAAAAACTACGCTAGGGCAGCTATTGGCTACTGGCTATGAACTTCCTTATTCTAGTCCGGTCGTACGTCATCACCTTCCAATTCGTCTGACTTACGGAGTGATCGTGTGTGGGCAAGTCCATTCATTTGAAATTCCGGCGGACCTCCGCTGCAAAGTTCGTCGGACAGTCCTCCGGACCAAGTCCATCGAAAAGTTTGCTCGTGTGTACGCGGCATTACACCATCTTTTATATCTTGCCAAAAAAGAAACGGGTATTATATTGTGTTTACTAAATTTCATTAAATTGTATATTTTTTCCTAAAAATATAGATTTGACAAACATTTTGACAAATATCGGCCAACATAAAAAATTGCAACATCCACCATTTTATTCTACAGCGCCTCTACTTTTAGAAAGTATACAATTGTTTGTGGGTTTTAAGTAATTTTCTAGCAAAAATTTTTTAGATTTTAACGTGTGAAAAATTAACAAATTGCCCTGGATTAGTTAAAAATGATGGCTTTAGATTACAATAGCAATAACAAAAAGAGCTACAAAACAAGCACAAGATCTGTGCTTCCTTCACCTCTCCTGCTGCTTATTGAAATTTCTCTCAACAGTTATCAGCTCACCAGTCATCAATGGAAGGGGGTTACTTAATTACTGTATTAATCACTTTAATATTGATGTTAAAGATGTATTCAGGTGAGTAAAAAAGTACCCACTGTGGATTTGAATACAGTGTATGTTGATCCTGTGTGCATGAGCCCTTAAAACAGTATTAAACCCAAAAGCTTATGTTCTTCTATGTTCATCTGGCGAACTGGTCGTTAAACAATAATTGATGGGACAGACCATCACTGAAGGAAAAGTTATTAATGAGGATTAGGGACCTGAAGAAGCCCTGCGATTGGATGAAATGAGTTGATGTCATGGATGACTTCATGACGTCCTCCGTCATTAAGCCACAGCTACCGGATAATCAGGCATTGCGGGCCGAACAAAGGCTGTGAATGCATGGTAACATAGCCTGATAGTGTAAAACTTCACCTGCACCAAGGACTGAGGGACTATATGAGAACATTTTATATTCACCTTTACACACCCATGGCAGCCCCATGCAAGTATACTTTTAGCTTAACGGTAAAGCCATGATATAAAGCATGTTATATGTAGGTTATGTCGGGATCGGTTACAGCAGTAAGGTTAAATGTAATCTGTATAATACAGTCTATGAGCTTAACGGTAAAGCCATGATATAAAGCATGTTATATGTAGGTTATGTCGGGATCGGTTACAGCAGTAAGGTTAAATGTAATCTGTATAATACAGTCTATGAGCTGCCTTCAACTGAGACTGCTGATTATGTTGTTGCTACCTTTAAGTGCAATGGTTAAGGCTTTGATATCTAAGCCTGCTCGACTATATACAAGTTGTTTTTCATGTCCTGTGCCTCTGATTACTAAATGAGTGTCTTGCATAGCCCATGATCCTTTTCTATCTCTACAACATATCAATGTTACACATGTTATGGACAAAAATATGAAGCTGTGAGATAACATGTACTTACAACCCATATGGTTATGAAATTCCAACTTAGTTAACTGACTCCATGGAAGGATGGGCTTTTGTGCTTTCCCCACTTGGTTACTATGTGCGCTTCGCATTATTCTTCTATGCTTCACATATTGTTGATTTTCAGCTATATAGTATGTCATAAGATACTATATGGGAAAACTGTCCTACAGTGCATGGTGGGTTATATTACTACAGTATTTATATACTTCATGATTACACAAATTATCTTGCACTGAAGTGAAGTAGATCCCATATAACTTGAAAAAGTATTCATACCCCTTGAAATTGTCCACATTTTGTCATGTTACAACCAAAAAAGTAAATGTATTTTATTAGGATTTTATGTGATAGACCAACACAAAGTGGCACATAATTGTGAAGTAAAATGTAAATGCTAAATGGTTATCACATTTTTTTACAAATAAATATCTGAAAAGTGTGGCATGCATTTATATTCAGCCCCCTTTACTCTGATAATCCTAACTAAAATCAACTAAAGTCTAGTGGAACCAATTGCCTTCAGAAGTTACATAATTGGTAAATACAGTCCACCTGTGTGTAATTTAATCTCAGTATTAAATACAGCTGTTCTGTGAAGCCCTCAGAGATTTGTTAGAAAACCATATTGAACAAACAGCATCATAAAGGCCAAGGAACACATCAGACAGGCCAGGGAAAAAGTTGTGGAGAAGTTTAAAGCAGTTAGGTTATGAAAAAATATCCCAAGCTTTCGATATCTCAAGGAGCATCTCATGTTTAATCTATCATCTGAAAATGGAAAGACTGCAAACCTACCAAGACATGGCCATCCACCTAAACTGACACGCCGGGCAAGGAGAGCATTAATCAGAGAAGCAGCCAAGAGGACCATGGTAACTCTGGAGGAGCTGCAGAGATCCACAGCTCAGGAGGGAGAATCTGTCCACAGGACAACTATTAGTCATGCACTCCACAAATCTGGCAAGAAGAAAGCCAGAATGCAGTTTGTGAGAAGCCATTTGGGAGGACACAGCAAATATGTGGAAGAAGGTGCTCTGGTCAGATGAGACCAAAATTAAACTTTTTGGCCTAAAAGCAAAATGCTATGTGTGGCGGAAAACTAGCACTGCACATCACCCTGAACACACCATCCCCACTATGAAACGTAGTGGTGGCAGCATCACATTGTAGGGATGCTTTTCTTCAGTAGGGTCAGGGAAGCTGCTCAGAGTTGATGGAAAAATTAATGGAGCCAAGTACAGGGCAATCTTAGACGAAAACATGTTCGAGTCTGCAAAAGACTTGAGACTAGGGCGGGGGTTCACCTTTCAGCAGGACAACGACCCTAAACATACAAATGGGGAAAAAACAAGGAACACCGCTCAGGTGGGTGAATCCAGATAAATGAATGAGTGAAGTGAATTGAGGGACTCGTCTCAAGGGTGCTAACCACTGCTCGCCTGCGGTACAAACTGCAAAAAGGAAGAAACCGCTGCACTCCAAGATGATGAATATGAGTCCTTTATTAATCCATCCAAGTGCTATGCAATGAGTAAGCATATGATACTGTGTGAAACATGTCTGCCTTGATGCCTTGATTGTCATTTTTCCTGTGGTGTGTCACTTGGATGGATTAATAAAGGACTCATATTCATCATCTTGGAGTGAAGCCGTTTCTTCCTTTTTACCCTAAATATACAGCCAGAGCTACACTGGAATGGTTTGTATCAAAGCATATTCTTGTGTCAGAATGGCCCAGTCAAAGTCCCGACCTTAATCCTTTTAAGAATCTGTGGCAAGACTTGAAAATTGCTTTTCACAAAAGCTCTCCATTCAATCTGACAGAACAGGTATTTTGCAAAGAAGAATGGGCAAAAATGTCACTCTCTAGATGTGCAAAGCTGGTAGAGACATCCCCAAAAAGACTTGCAGCTGTAATTGCAGTGAAAGGTGGTTCTACAAAGTATTGATTCAGAGGGGCTGAATACAAATGCACCCCACACTTTTCACATATTTATTTATAAAAAAATTTGAAAACCATTTATCATTTTCCTTCCACTTAACAATTATGTGCCACTTTGTGTTGGTCTATCACATACAATTCCAATAAAATACATTTACGTTTTTGGTTGTAACATGACAAAATGTGCACAATTTTTCAAGGGGTATGAATAGTTTTTCAAGGCACTGTTCTCACTACATTACATTTTGGATTGTTATAAATTGCAATACATGCTGGTAAGAAATAATCAGATGTTTTTTTATAAGATCCTTTTGCTTACTGTCTTTAGATAGCTGCAAAGATACCTTCCCATTATTCTTGGCCAGGCTTTAAATCACCAATGCACTGTAATATCAGGGATTTAATGCCCTGGAGTCTGCAGCTTTCAGACTGCATGCCTAATCATATTTAAAAATAACTCAATGCACTAGACCGTTTGAAAATGTGCGTCCATTCAATTGATTTGTGTTGCTGGGAACTGACAGGCACAAATCCTTGCTGCACATTGTGTAATGAGACTGATGAAGTGTGTACCAGAGATGACATCACCTGGGTAGGCCATTTGTATCTATTCATCCAAAACATCCAGATTAAATCTGGATAACCATATACACTCTGGACACTTATATATATATTTTTTTGTAATCAGAAAAGTATTTTTATTTAGTTTTTCATAGTACAGAGTACATTCAGTCATTCAGTATACAGTAGAAAAAGGAGTGAAACAATTGTCATTCCATAACATGTTGTCAATTAGTACAATGTATACAGAACCTTACAAACTTCAATCACTATAAATGATATACAGGTCCTTCTCAAAAAATTAGCATATTGTGATAAAGTTCATTATTTTCTGTAATGTACTGATAAACATTAGACTTTCATATATTTTAGATTCATTACACACAACTGAAGTAGTTCAAGCCTTTTCTTGTTTTAATATTGATGATTTTGGCATACAGCTCATGAAAACCCCAAATTCCTATCTCAAAAAATTAGCATATTTCATCCGACCAATAAAAGAAAAGTATTTTTAATACAAAAAAAGTCAACCTTCAAATAATTATGTTCAGTTATGCACTCAATACTTGGTGGGGAATCCTTTTGCAGAAATGACTGCTTCAATGCGGCGTGGCATGGAGGCAATCAGCCTGTGGCACTGCTGAGGTGTTATGGAGGCCCAGGATGCTTCGATAGCGGCCTTAAGCTCATCCAGAGTGTTGGGTCTTGCGTCTCTCAACTTTCTCTTCCCAATATCCCACAGATTCTCTATGGGGTTCAGGTCAGGAGAGTTGGCAGGCCAATTGAGCACAGTAATACCATGGTCAGTAAACCATTTACCAGTGGTTTTGGCACTGTGAGCAGGTGCCAGGTCGTGCTGAAAAATTAAATCTTCATCTCCATAAAGCTTTTCAGCAGATGGAAGCATGAAGTGCTCCAAAATCTCCTGATAGCTGCATTGACCCTGCCCTTGATAAAACACAGTGGACCAACACCAGCAGCTGACATGGCACCCCAGACCATCACTGACTGTGGGTACTTGACACTGGACTTCAGGCATTTTGGCATTTCCCTCTCCCCGGTCTTCCTCCAGACTCTGGCACCTTGATTTCCGAATGACATGCAAAATTAGCTTTCATCCGAAAAAAGTACTTTGGACCACTGAGCAACAGTCCAGTGCTGCTTCTCTGTAGCCCAGGTCAGGCGCTTCTGCTGCTGTTTCTGGTTCAAAAGTGGCTTGACCTGGGGAGTGCGGCACCTGTAGCCCATTTCCTGCACACGCCTGCACACGGTGGCTCTGGATGTTTCTACTCCAGACTCAGTCCACTGCTTCCGCAGGTCCTCCAAGGTCTGGAATCGGTCCTTCTCCACAATCTTCCTCAGGGTCTGGTCACCTCTTCTCGTTGTGCAGCGTTTTCTGCCACACTTTTTCCTTCCCAAGACTTCCCACTGAGGTGCCTTGATACAGCACTCTGGGAACAGCCTATTCGTTCAGAAATTTCTTTCTGTGTCTTACCCTCTTGCTTGAGGGTGTCAATGATGGCCTTCTGGACAGCAGTCAGGTCGGCAGTCTTACCCATGATTGCAGTTTTGAGTAATGAACCAGGCTGGGAGTTTTTTAAAAGCCTCAGGAATCTTTTGCAGGTGTTTAGAGTTAATTAGTTGATTCAGATGATTAGGTTAATAGCTTGTTTAGAGAACCTTTTCATGATATGCTAATTTTTTGAGATAGGAATTTTGGGTTTTCATGAGCTGTATGCCAAAATCATCAATATTAAAACAAGAAAAGGCTTGAACTACTTCAGTTGTGTGTAATGAATCTAAAATATATGAAAGTCTAATGTTTATCAGTACATTACAGAAAATAATCAACTTTATCACAATATGCTAATTTTTTGAGAAAGACCTGTATAATGACACATAAAAAAGGGAACAAACCTGTAGAGAGAAAGAGGAAAATAATGGACATATTAATCCATACATACCCTCAGAGCCCTGGTCACCAATGCCACATAGCGTTGTATGTGACACAAGGTCCACTCGTCCACCGATCTGGGGCTTTGCGACACCTATCCTTGTAGGAGTCTGTCTTTGATCAGCTGATGCGGTGCTAATCCCGGGACATCTAACCAAGCCTGCCACGTTGAGTACAATTTACATGGTGCATTTCTATGCTGGTATGTTAGTTTTTCTGTTATCCGTAGTTTGTTAACCTGTTCCACCCATTGTCGCCTGGTGGGCACCCTGGGGACGATCCAAAATTGTGCGATCAGTTTACGTGCAACATACAGCAGTCGAAGAACTGCTGCATGAGCTGGTGGGCTTAGCGTCTCCTTGTCCAGGTCACCCAGCAGACACACAACCGGGTTTTGTGGAATAGCAATCATATAAACCTGAGATATTACATCAAGGACCTCCTTCCAATAGCGGAAGAGTTTGGGGCATTTCCAAAGCATGTGTATGAGGTCGCCATGATCCCTCTCACACTTTGGACAGAAGGATGTATTACGAGCCCCCCATTTTTAAAGCTGCACAGGTGCCCTGTATGCCCTGTGTAACAGGTACAAATGGGACAGTTTTTGAAAGGCGGATACTGATACCAAAGAGGCGGAGGCGAGGCAAAAATCCGACGTCTCCCCGTCCATGGTCCCCACATCCTTCTCCCAGCTACGTCTGCAAGGCAAGCCGGAGGGATCCTGAATACCATTGAGGATAATGTTATAACATCTAGAGATCATTCCCTTTTTGTCGCCTTCCATAAGGATCCCATGTATTAGTGTATGGTCAGTTCGTTTCAGTGGTACCTGCTTTGCTTGTGCTTGTAGTGCATGTCGCAGCTACAAGTATTTAAAGAAGTTGGTACATGGTATATCGAACTCCGCTTGTATTTCCATAAAGGATTTGTGGACACTTATATTTAAATGTGTATTGTGCTTCTAATATCAACTATCTTAAAGAGGAAGTAAAGCCAATCAAAAAAACAAAACAAAATGCACCCTGCAAGGCAAAGCATAATGAGCTAGTATGCATAGCATACTAGCTCCTTATGAATAACTTACCTGAGAACAGAGCCCCCGAAGAGGTCCTCCTTCTTCATCTTCACCGCTGCCATGTATCCCGGAGTGACTTCCGGGTCTCGCTGCTCCGGCGCTGTGATTCGCGGGTGCCGCAATGACGTCACTCCCACGCATGCGCACGGAGCCGCCACGAGCGGCAAATCACTGTTAACAGCGATGTGCTCAGTGCGCCTGCATGCCGCTGTCTAGAGCGGTGACTGTCTTTTTGCAAATATCTCCTAAACCGTGTAGGTTTAAGAGATATTTATTGGACCTACAGGTAAGCCTTAATCTAGGCTTACCTGTAGGTCAAAGTTTGTAAGGGTTTACAACCACTTTAATGCAAAGTAAGAGAAATATTTTTTCCCTGCACACACATTTAGGCATTTATCAAACCTGCTAGATATAAGAAAAAAGAAACCCTAAAAAAAAAAAAAAAAAAACAGAAATACTGAATTTATATGGTACCATCGAAGCTATTCTCCAGGCTGCTGCCAAACTGGTAACCTCCCCTGCCCACCCACATCAAAGAAACCTACCTAAATATCCCTTTTAATCACTTAAATCGTGGTCCTGTGTGACGTTCCAGGTGCGAGCATAGCTTCCAACTGTGGACAGTTGCAAAAGGCGTCTCTCTATCATTTTTTTTTTCTGTACAGGAAGAAGGGTTCCTTCTTTTGGTGTCTATGTCACAGATTGTATGACATGGACACTGTCCAGCAGCAATGACTCTCTCATTCAGCAGAGGAGTTTGCATCAATGACATCAGAGAGGGCCAGCAGCGACAGGCTGGCACTAACACATAATTTGGAGCTCTGGGTCGCCAGTCCCCCTGACCTAGAAACGATGCCGAGAAGGGGACAGAAATGGCAAGTATAACACTGATTTTAAAATAATCTTAAAACCACAGGCCAAATATGTGCAAAAAATGAAAAAATGCTCTGGCAGCAAAGGGGTTAAAGTATAAAGACGCTTAGCATACACTTATTTCTTATGTAATCTATAAAACCTAGGAGTACGAGCCTCTGTGCAGATCCACGTAGGATGGTCATTGAAAACAGACATTGTTGATTTCCCAGCTTCATAAACAACTGATCTGTAATTGATCAAATCAGAAATCAGCGATTGTATTGAATAATTTACGCAAGAGGTGCTTATAAGTAAACATTGCAGCAGGTCTGAATAAAACGACATATGTGAAAGGAAACGCAAAGTGGAAACTATACCAGATAGGTTCCCTGCACAGTGAAATGAAGACAGTTCAGAAAAAGGTCAAGTGCATGATGTAAAGTGTTGCTTTACACTTATAAGCCAGTTTTGATGCGCAATGCAGGGGCTGAATAACAACTTGTAATCTGAATCTGCTGGGGCCAATCTAACAAGTGTCACAAATAGCCTCTGTAATTATTTGTACAATTTTATTTTTACCATTGAGAGCAGCTACTTTTTATGGCTTCTACGGGACTGATTTAAAAGACACATCTCTTATTGCACAGCCTCAGTTTTTTTTTGCCATGCAGGAAATGTGCAGAATTCATAGGCTGCTTATTTGCAAGATGTCTATACCAAAAGGAACATTGTTTTCAGTTTTAGGTAAACCTGAGATCACCATGGAAAGAATGTTTTGCTATTTAACCTGGCTTGCAAAGACATTCTCTGTTAGGCCCCTTTCACACTGGGGCGGTTTTCAGGCGGTACAGCGCTAAAAACCGGCCCCATTCACTCCAGTGTGAAAGCCGGCGGGCTTTCACACTGGAGCGGTGCGCTAGCAGGACGGTAAAAAAAGTCCTGCTAGCAGCATCTTTGGAGCGGTATAGGAGCGGTGTATTCACCGCTCCTATACCGCTCCACCCATTGATTTCAATGGGACACCGCGGTAATACCGCGGCAACACTGATTTTAACCCTTTTTCGGCCGCTCGCGGGGGGGTAAAACCGCACCGCAAGCGCCCGAATACCACGGCTAAAACGACGGTAAAGCAGCGCTAAATATAGCGCTGTTTTAACGTCACTGCGGCTCCCGCCCCAGTGTGTAAGGGGCCTTAGGCTACTTTCAGACTGGGGCGGGCGTCGGCGGTAAAGTCGTTTTAGCTGCGCTATTCAGCTGCTAGCGGGACGTCCGAAAAAGGGTTAAAACTGTTTGCAAAGCGCCGCTGCAGCATTGGTTTGCTGGCGGTTTGACAGCGCTGCCCCATTGTTTTCAATGGGCAGGGGTGCTTTAGGAGCGGTGTATACAGTGCTCCTTTTTTTACCATCCTGCAAGTGCACCGCTCCAGTGTGAAAGCACTTGGACTTTCACACTGGAAAGACAGGAGAGACTCTTTACAGGCACTATGCAGGCGCAATTTTTAGCGCTGTAGCGCCTGTAAAGCACCTCAGTGTGAAAGTAGCCTTACAACCAATAAGCTGCAGTCAGTAAGCTAAAAATTCCAACTTAGTTGTCATAGCAGTGGTAACATTGGTATTCACATTATTACAGTCATACGCAAATAATCGGGTAGACTGTCAAAATAAGATGTAAGATGTAAGAGAATGTGGAACTATATTGGTAAATACTTTTTCATTTATAGGTTTTATTTCGCTCTTAAGCAAAGCACATGGTACACTACAACAGAAAGTAGTCTTGTAAACAATGATGAACAATGACAGTCATATGCAGGGCCGGCCCAAGACATTGTGCTGCCTGCGCCCAAGAATGAAACGCTGCCCCCCCCCCCCAAAAAAAAAAAAAATCACGCCCACCAAAAGACCCCCACATCCATTATTTATAAGCTAAAATTAAATGTATCAGGATGTCAGATTTACATGCAACAGTGGTGGTGGTGGTGGGAAGTTCCATCCAATGCAGTTGTGGTGGTAAGGGGGGTTCAGACAGAGGCAGATGTGGTGGTGGGGAGGAAGGGGGTTCAGACAGAGGCAGATGTGGTGGTGGGGAGGAAGGGGGTTTAGTCAGAGGCAGTGGTGGTGGTGATGGGATCAATGGTGCTGGCACTTACTTGCTTACAGTGTCAGCCATTCCCTTTCAGAGATGCCTTTTCCAACATGGGGTCTTCAGCTGGTCAGCTGACTTTCTCCTGCAGTTTCTGCCTCTTGTCCTGAAATGGCATTTGTCTGCAGCAATGGGGGGGGGGGGGAGCCACGGAGAGGATGGGCGGGCAGTCCATTGTGTGTTTTTTCTGGCAGCGAGTGCTCTGCTAAGGGCTGGACTGGGACAAAAATGTGGCCCTGGACTTCATCCAGGCTGACCCGCTTTACTCCAAACACCTGGTGTTGGCACTTCAGTTATCCCGGCACCATGGTTGTTATGGTGTCAGGATAATTGAAGCGCATGATTTCTATTGATACATTGTAATATATAATGAAATAGGTCAACTTACCATAATGCAGAATCAGTGGGAGCCCTGAGTGTGTCACTTGCCCATATCTCCTGCCACCAGATGCAGCTTGTCACTTGCCACGTCACTTGTCAGCAGATGCGTGTCACTTGCCACGTCACTTGTCAGCAGATGCAGCTCGTCACTTGCCACGTTACTTGTCAACAGATGCAGCTTGCCATGTCACTTGTCAGGTGCTCGATCCACAGTCGCTGGCTGAGTAGAGTAATGTAGAAAAAATGATCCGCACTCCAGCTGTTGCTCTTAAAATTTCTTCATTTTATTGAATAGCCACAATGAACAAACGCAGATTAAATCAGTCGTTGCGTTTCAGCCTATAAGGCCTTAATCATAACGCACGATAGGGCGGATGTGATGTCATCAGCCGGAAATTATGCAAGACGTAGGAGGTGACGCGGCCATCATTTCCGGCTGATGACATCACGTTCGCCCCATTGTGCGTTCCACTGAAGTAGAAGTACACACCGGTGCTCTACTGGCCCGATCGCTCCCCAAAAAATAAGCAGTGGAGCGGGCCGAACGGGCTGGTGGGTGGGAGTTTGCCGCCCCTCTGAAAGTGCTGCCCGGACCCATGGTTCCACTGGGTCCCATGGTCGGGCCGGCCCTGGTCATATTGTACATACCAATAAGAGCAATGAAAAATGTCAATGCACATCAAGAACCGTGTCATCTTGTACGACTCTTCAAAATATTGGTGAATGCTAATTAAAATAGTATTTAACCATCAGTTATGAAAGGGGTTGCATAGAATGCATTAAGGTGAAAAACCTCCTGTGATGCAGCAGCCCCCCTTTTACTTACCTGAACCCAGTCTTTCCAGCAACGGGAATAAGCATACCAGCTCCAGCTGGTGTCTCGGGTCCTGATTTGGTAGATTGATAGCAGCTCAGCCATTGGCTCCCACTGCTGTCAATGAAATCCAATGACGCGGGAGCCAGGGGGCGAGGCTGAGTTCTGCTGTCTGTGTCAATAGACACAGCAGCAGGACACAGGAGCGCACCCGCACGAGTGCCCTGAGGGAGATCGGTTTTCCAATGGGTCACTTGAGAAGAGGAAGAGCCAGGAGCGCCACTGAGGGACCCCAAAAGATGAGGATCTGGGCCACTCTGTGCAAAACCAACTGCACAGAGGCGGTAAGTATTACATGTTTGTTTGTTTTTTAAAACAAACCTTTACATATCCTTTAAAGTAGAACTATAGGCACAATTTTTGTTTTTATTTTGGATTGAGCAAGGGAAGGTTATAACCCCAGTCAGATTTTTTTTCGCCATCTGTGTCCCATTGCAGAGATTCCCCTTTACTTCCTGTCCCATAGCCAAACAGGAAGTTGGAGAAATCCCTGCAAATTAAGGGAATTCCTTGGGGGCCCCCAGGTCACCAGGACTAGTGTCTCCATGGGAAGATTTCCCCTTTATTACTTTTCTGGGGACAACCCAAAATTTGGTATTTATTTTACTTTCACTTTCAGTGATAATGGTAAACAGGACAAACAGGACAAACAGGACAAATATCGAGGGTGAATCTCCTTAATGAGGGCACAGATAGCAATAAACACTGACAAGCATTCTAATCCCACTCCACTCTATCCAAAACTATAAAAAAACAAAGTTTGCCTTTAGGTATACTTTAATTCCATCTAACACCATTTTATTAGCTGTACATTGATGTTTTGTACTTTTGCTTCAAAACTTGACTGCTGCTTTCTCTATTGACCATCCACATCCCCAAACTTCCGACTGGGGAGCAAACACTAATTACACCATATACAAATGGACTAAATGTCCCATGATACCTTCAATAAATCTATCCCCCCTCTCTATTGGTCTTTCCTCCTTTAGCTTCCTGCATTTTTTTTTTAAATAAACTTTATTTCCCAGCTATTCCCTTTCTGTTGGTCCCTTCTACCTCAGCTTCCAGAACAGCCCGCAGCAAAAAGCCCAAAAGCAATAAGCGCAGGGCTGGCATGAATAAAGTTAACAGGTCATTAGGTGCATGGCCGTTTAAGAGTGTGGGTGGAGCCAGGGAAAAGTATAGGGAAGTTCAGCCCTCCCCAGCGTCAGTGCTGGGAAGAGGAAAGTTCCCGCCCTCCCTCCCCTTTTTTCTTCCTTTTTACAGGTGGCACTTTAACAAATTTCTTTCAGGTTTCTGCTGGGATGTCGTAACAGTGGCGGATGTTGGCTGGTGCAGGTAAAAGAAGATACCCCCTCCCCACAGAGAACTTGATGCGGGACCCATTGGAGATATGGGCCCGTTGGTAATATTCCTTATAAGGATTTGTAGGGAATATGGTGGATGACTGCACTGCGGGAATAGTTGTTGTCTTTGAGCTAGCATGTCAGCTTGAGGCCTAGTTACAGTTGATATGACCGCAGTGCATGATGGATAGATTATGGTAAAATGGGTGGGGGGAGGGGTCATGTCCTGCAGTAGACCAACGCCACACTTGCTGAATCTGATGTTTGTTGTTTATGTTATTTATGTTTATATTTGTTATTTAATAAAGGGGCTGCTATGGCCAATAAGCACTTCAACACTGGTGTGGTCTCCATTTAATGGGTTAAAAGGTTAAAGGTTGGGAGTGGTTCATCCGGGTAGCACAAATGGTATATGTTATACTTGGTCATGCATTGTGCTTTGGAGGATTG
The DNA here is from genome assembly GCA_028564925.1 of Lithobates sylvaticus. Classification (NCBI taxonomy): domain Eukaryota; kingdom Metazoa; phylum Chordata; class Amphibia; order Anura; family Ranidae; genus Lithobates; species Lithobates sylvaticus. The sequence goes on along the minus strand of CM053029.1, from coordinate 389,334,592 downwards.
TTTTCTTTTTTTATAGTTTCTTTTTGAATAAAACTTTATTCACTGTGTTTTTTTTTCTTCTACAGTGCTCAAACAAATTGATGTAATAAATTTGCAGCTGTAGACCTGGCTGGTAGCATGCCTGATAGAGTGGCTATGCCAAGGCTCATAGGAAATTCCAGAAGGCAGCATAGCCTCCCTACAGACTGAAGTGTTCTTGGCAAGTAGATCTAGTTCTCTTTTCCAAGACAAGAGGGCACAGAGAAAGAGACATTAGATTAGATTTCATAGCTCATGGGTGTAAAACATTTTTGTATAGATATTAAAAAAAACATTATAAATGCCTTTTTCCCCTTTTTTTTATAAGTGATCACTGTCACATTCCCTCTGTTCTCAGCTGCATAAGATCTGGTGGAGGAGAAGCAGCAGCACACTGAGCTTTCCCGTGATTGTTTGTGCAGTGTAGGCGTGTCAGGACAAGTCTGGTCATTGGAGGAGAGTACACTAAGTTCCCAGCATAGCTAGAGAACTGACCATGCTGCTCTCTCCTGCTTAATATGGTCAGTTTTTAATAGGAAAGCAAGGGGACTAGCAGGATCACCAGAGATTTCACATGAAGGAAGCAACACAAAGAGAACAGGATACTTTCTCATACAAGTACATGGTACAGCAGGCACATATCAGGAATATGAAGTGTTGGGGTAACAAATGCTTTAACACTGCCCTGCATGCATGTGCATGATCATGTCCCTTTCTAGAGACTCTGCATTCTCAGTACACCGAATGGTTTGTATGCAGTTATGAAGAGTGTCTGCAGACAGAGACAGAAAATTGTAACATGAGTTTGCAATTTCCTGTTGTTGCTGTTTGCTATTCCTTCTACCCCCTGGCTAAAGATTTACCCACAAATAATTGAAACGAATTACAAATTATTATGCATTAATTCTACCCCTATCACTCTGCTGACACTGGTCCACAAGGGCATTATTATAACAGTGCTGCTTTAGAGCAGACATTTTTAAATACATATATATTTTAGAAATGGGTACATGTTAAAATAGTTTTTCACAAACTAAAGGGTAGGTTACATTGTTTTTCAAGCAGATTTCTCAAAATCTGGCTATACTAATAGAAATTCAAATCGGACCTGCAATTGCAGACTATGCACCATATAAAATAGCATTACAATTCTATTCAAACAAACTGCTGGTGTACTGCGATAAAGACAGCCATTGTTAAAATTAAACAAAATTGAACTCTGCTCTCAGTTTGTAAAGAGAATTGGCTCAGGGCAGAGCTGAAACAGCTCTGCCCAGCATCTCCTTGATGAAGTAGATAACTACTTTTTTTTTTTTAACAAAAAACTTTATTCAAATTTTTCTCAGAACAGGTTATGACATTGGTACACTTTTCATGCGTTTCAAGAGGTATCACTTTAGGAAAAAGGGTTGTACAATAAATGAACAGTTATTCATCTAACAGCCAGCTTCTATTACAACGTTAGGTGTTATTAGTCAGTGACATTCCACAGGTACATACAGCCAGTTTCAAAGTCATTAGCAGTTGTTTTCCCTTTGTAGTTAGTGGTCAAGGAAATAGCTATGATATCCTATGCTTTTTTGCGCATGCCGCAGGGTACATCCCCACAGGGCCCACCACCTAGATATCGGTATGCCATGGAGACCCGTCCCTTGGGACATAAGACCCTCCTAGTCCTCTTTTGTGTCTTCACCATTCGCTGTTGGGGCAGGGATGGCGTCAGCCAGGGCTCCCTGGGAGATCTATCTGCCTTTCCTGTGCCCAGGCCGCCCATATTTTGTCAAACTTTTTGGGACAGTTACGACCCATATATGTCAGTTTATACATTGGGAGTGCTGCATCCACTAGTGCCTTCCATTGGGAAATTGTGGGGGGACAGGGGTCGTTCCACTTAAGTAGGATCGCCTTCCTGGCGTAGAAGGCTGTGTAAAAGACAAAAAGCTTCTTTGCTTGGGTTGTTTGTATGGTGTCTACTATCCCCAATAAGAGAGGCAGTGGGCTACACGGCACATGTATCTGCCCTATTGCATTGATTTCAGCCGTGACCGCCCTCCAGTAAGTCTGAAGACGGTCACAGGACCAAATCACATGCATAAAGGTCCCCGTGACCAACATACATTTAGGGCAGAGGTCACTCCTATTGGGGTATATACCAGCTAGTCGTTTTGGAGAATAATATGCCTGGTGGATAAATCTGAGCTGCGTATAGCGATCCCGGGAGGATATCATGAGCGGGAGGTATTGCTGTATACCTTCCTCCCAATCGTCATCCGCCATGTCTGGGATAGCTGCCTTCCATTTGTCAAACAGCCTGGACACTGGGGACGTATCCAGACCTATAAGTACCGTGTAGAGAGCCGAGAGTGGTTTCACATCTCTGTCTCCGTTAAGGAGATCTTCTATGGGGTTAGTTTTCAAAGTGATAGGCTGGGGAAACTGCGCGGAGTATGCATGCCTCAGTTGGAAGTATCTGAAAAACATATAATTAGGGAGTTCGTGCCTCCTTTTTAAGTCGTTAAAGGGGAGTAGTGTATTACCCGAGACGATATCAGCCAGGGTAGTGATCCCATTGCGTATCCATATTGTCGGGTCAGGGATGGTGCTAAATTGAGGGAGTCTTGGGTTATTCCATAGCGGGGTGTTCGGGGACCAGGTATGTGGCTCCTCTATCTTCCCTCTAATTGTATCCCAGACCCGCAGCGTCACCCGCATTGAGGGGGTCACGTTTGGGCTTGATTTGGGGCCCCTATGAATCAGGTTCTGTAGTGCCGAGTGCGATCCCAGCAGTGCCGCCTCCAATTTAGCCGCAGGGTTAGGCAGGTCCTCTGCCAACCACCACTTGACCGTCACTAGGACCGCCGCCCAGTAGTATTTCTGGAAGCAGGGCAGTGCGAGGCCCCCCAGTGACATGGGGAGCTGCAGTGTGCTGTGTGCTATTCTAGGTGTGGCCCCGTTCCAGATAAATGGTATAAGTATACTATTTAGTTTCCTGAAGAAGGTTTGTGGGATGGGCACTGGTGTATGTCTAAACAGGTAAGTGAACTTGGGGAGAATTGCCATTTTCACTAGATTGACTCTCCCCACGGGCGTTAGGGGGAGGGTTTTCCAAGATGCACAACTTTGGGCCAGGGAGGCCAGAACTACGTCCAGATTAAGGGGGATAAATTGGCGCAGGTCTCTATGAATAGTGTCTGAGGGGTGAAGTGCGAATAATGCTGACTTGCCCCAGTTGACCCGGATGCCCGAATACCGGCCAAAGGTGTTAATAAGGTCGAGAGCCTTGTCGAGGCACGCGGGCGCGTCCCTTATAAAGAGGAGGGTGTCGTCCGCATAAAGGGATATTCTCTCCTCCACAGGGCCCAAGGGGATTCCGTGAATTTCTGGAGATTCACGTACCAGGATCGCCATGGGTTCCACCGCCAACGCAAACAGCGTCGGCGAAAGAGGGCACCCTTGTCTTGTGCCCCTGTGGAGGAGAAAGGGGGAAGAGATGATCGAACCCGTGCGTACCCTGGCCCTCGGGGCGGCATAAAGGGACCTAACCCAAGAGATAAACCGGGGGCCAAAGCCAAAGCGGTGCAGGACCTCCCAAAGATAGTTCCATTCCACTGAATCGAACGCTTTCTCGGCGTCTAGGGAGGCCACTGCATCCGCTGGGGCTAACAGTGAGTGAGATCCCAGGACCGAGTACAGGCGTCTCAGATTTATGTCCGTCCCTTTGCCGGGCATAAAGCCCGACTGATCCCCATGTACCAGGGAAAGGATCACCTCGTTCAACCTTCTTGCCAATACTTTAGTGAGCACCTTAGCGTCAGCGTTTAGCAAGGAGATGGGACGATAGGAGGAGCATAGCTCTGGGTCCTTGCCCGGCTTAGCTATCACCACTATGATTGCTTCTGCCATAGATGCTGGGAGAGTCCCTTCTCCCAGAGATTTTACTATGGTTTGATGCAATTTCGGTATCACTTGTTCCCCATAGTGTTTATAGAATTCCGGTGGAATACCGTCGGTGCCTGGCGTTTTCCCCGCTTGCAGTTCCCCCAGGGCCTGTTGGACCTCCTTTTCGGTTATTTCACTGTCAAGTTTATCCCGGGCCTCACTAGATAACGAGGGGAAGGTTATCCTATCTAGAAAAGAGTGTAGTTCAGGTGTGGTATAATCCACTTTGGAGGAGTAGAGCTCCTCATAGTAGGAAGCAAATCTAGCATTTATGAGCATGGGGTCTAAGAGTATCATCCCATCCTGGGCTCGAACCCGGGCTATGGATGTGGGGGGTTGTTGTTCCCTGGCCAACCAGGCCAATAGGCGCCCAGTCTTGCCCCCCTGCTCAAAAATTCGGTGGGTCTGTGCTAACTGCTGCTTATTGGCCTGGGAGATTCTGAGTAGCATTGCCTCCCTGTGTGCATTTTGCATGTCTATATATGTAACCGGGTTCTGAGTGGAGGCATACCTGGTTTCTAGTTCACTGGCCTTACCCTCAGCTTCCTGCAGTGCTATAGTGCAATCCCGCCTGGCCTTAGAGATGGATGACATGTAGGAGCCGCGTACATAGGCCTTAAAGGCATCCCATACACTGTGCACTGACGCAGAATTTGCGTTCGCCGTCCAGAACGTCTGGATCTGAGAGTCAACCTCTTCCTCCACCCTCGGATCAGCGATCCAGTATCGGGATAGTCTCCAAGTTCTTTCCGAGGGTGGGGTGCAGGTCTGGACAGTGCACAGCATGGGAGCATGATCAGATATGCCTCGCGGCAGCATTTCAATCGCCCTTACCCGAGACAGCAATCCACCGCTGGCCAGGACAAGGTCGATTCTGGACATGGCCCTATGGGAGGCCGAGTGACATGTGAAGGCCCGGTCGTTTGGGTATTTCCAACGCCACACGTCCGTCATGCCATATAGGGAGACCCACTTGGATAGTGGGGAGTCCTCAACTGTACTTTGTGTCAATCTGTCCAATGAGGGGTTAAGTACCATGTTGAAGTCCCCCGCAATGAGCAGGTTGTCCGTGGGGTAGTTGGCATAGAGGCCGGAGGCGGCATGTACAGCCCCACCAGTATTAACTCTATTGTGTCTATGACCATGTGCAAAATTACATATCTACCCCCTGGGTCGATCTTTACATCTAGCAGCTCATGTGTCAGAGATTTGTGGATTAGTACACTCCAGGGTTTCTTTAAGCCCATTACTCTACCTCCCGTTAGGTGGGTCTCCTGTAGGATGCATATATGGGGACTATACTTCTTAATATAGGTCAGGACCAGGGTTCGTTTAAGTTTGTCATTTAGTCCCCTAACGTTCCATGACATGAGTTTCAGCTGGGCCATGGCGGTGTCTGTATTGTGTGACTTAAGGGGGAGTAGCTATATCTAGGGCCTGTGGGAGGTGCGCTGTTGAAGAGTTACCTCCCTCCATAAGATACCAGTTGGTGTGGCTTCCATCATGTGCAGTGACCATACATTAGTAAAAAATAAACATTTGAACAAAAGTAACCCCATCCCTTCCCCCCACCCCTTCCCACCCCCCACCCTGCACAACCGTTGGGGAACTCGGAGTGCCCATTCCCTAAACCAGTAAATCAGCTCAACTGGAGCGAGTCAGGTAATTCTCCTGCGGGGGCGCAGAGAATGCCTGGAGGGTACCTGGGTGGCGCTAGACGCTGGTGTATACAGTCGTCTCTAGCTCCCGACCCCAACCCGGAATAATCAGGAATCATAACCGACATCTAAACAGTTATACCTATAACTCAGCAATAAAGAAAGGTTTTGGTTAGGAACACTTAGCAGCCGCTAAGGGCACAATCTTGTATATTCTTATGTTACCGTTCTGTGTGGTGTCTCATAAGTTCTGTGTGGTAGGATCCAATCTGGGGCCTACATCATATTCCCCGCTCCCCTCACAGTTCACCGGGGAGCAAAGCTTCTCTTCCCCACAGGGCGAGCAAGGAGATTGATCACAGGGGGGGCCAGAGGTACGGACAGAGGGCCCGTGGCGGCTGGGTATCATCACAGTCTATCCGGTGTGGGGGCCATCTGTCCCCCGACCTCCCCTGCAATGCGAAGTGGCAGTTCGTCTGGTTAGACCGGCACCAGGGGGCAGGGAGAGAGCAAGGGTTGCAAGGCGTCCGGTGCGGCACATAATCAGATATCAGGCGCCAACTGACAGTCTCACGTGGCGGGGAGAAGGATCAGGGGAGATAGGCCAGGTCAGGAGAAGCGGAGACACACAGCTCAGAGAGAAGAGAAAAAAAAAAAAAGGGGAAAAAGTAAAAAACTGGTGGAGATGGTAACGTTACCGGGGTCCAGGCAGGGTGTCCAGCCATCGGGATGCTTCCTCGGGTATCGTGAAATAACGGGTGGATTCTCCATCGATCACTCGCAGGCGAGCCGGGAACAGCATACTGTACTTAATATTTCTTGCGCGTAGTTGGGCTTTCACCTGATCGAAGGTTCTCCTCTGCCTCTGGGTCTCTACTGAGTAGTCCGGGAATAGCATGATCCTTGCGTTGGTGAATCTAAGTTCCGGCACCTTCCTGGCCTCCCGGAGCACCAAGTCCCGGTCTCGGAAGTTTAGCAGGCGGAAGATGAATGTGCGGGGGGGCGCTCCAGGCGGGCCACGGACTGGGGGCATTCGGTGTGCTCTCTCTACCGCAAAGTGTGATGAGAAAGCGGCTGTGGGCAGCAGGGTACGGAGCATATGTTCGGTGAACGCCACTGGGTCTTGGCCCTCCGACCCCTCCGGCAGGCCCACCACACGGAGATTGTTCCTCCGGCTCCGGTTTTCGCTGTCCTCCGCTCGGGTCTCCAACGCTTTGACCCTCACCTGCAGTGTGTGGAGGGAGGCGCGGTGGTCTCTAATGGAGTCTTCCGTGTCCCCCACGCGGCGCTCGGCCTCTCCCAATCTCTCGCGGATCTTATCCATGTCTCTGCGTATCAGACCCACGTCTGTCTGTATAACATCTATTTTGGCCGTGAGGGCCGATTCGCAGCCCGAAATCGCCTGCATTAGGGCCTGGAATCTATCCTCCTCCACCTTGGATGGATCCGGGGCTGGAGTCTGCGTGGCCATGTGCGTGCCGGCGGGAAGTGGTGTGCCGCGCGTCTGGCGTGCTGGAGAAGGTACGGGCACCGAAGGGGTCTTCCTCTTAGCACTAGGCTTGTTTCTTCTCATACCCGAGGTCTCCACCGGTTAGCAGGGTGAGATATGTCGGTGTTAGCAGTTTTATCAGGATAAATTGTCCAGGCTGGAGCGGAGCTCTCACGACACACGTCTGCTCAGGTCGCCAGCTTGACCACGCCCCCAAGTAGATAACTACTTTAGTATAATTGCCAACATTTAAAACATTTTTAGGGACACTTGTTTTATTCTGCATGTCCAGAAAGCCCAGTGTACAGTAGGTGGAGCATTGTGATAATTAGGCGTGGGGCATTTATTTGTGGGCGTTGAGGCCCGCATATATTTTACTAAAGTAAATCCGCCATAATAGAAATTTAGGGCTGCCATTGCTGACCCAAGTGACTTCCTTCTGAAAATACTTATCACCTGGCTATTAAAGCATTTGTTAACCCCCCAAAAAATGGATCCTGCTCTTTTAAAGCATGTTATATGACGCAGTGCTTGTCCTGTGTCATTTGGCCACCTGTAACACCTAAAAAACCTGGCTGATCCTGCTAGTTTCTCCCCACCCCTCTGTAAACTGTCCACAGTGTATCATGGCTGCTGAGACCTGACACCGTGGTCAGTTTACATGCCTCTGTCATCAGCAGCCTGCTATCTGCTCTCCTCTCTGCTCCTGTGTCCTCCTCCCCTCTCTGTCTTTGTGTGAGCCGCCTCTCCCTCCTTCTGCTGCTCTCATAACACTAACCTGTATACACCATCAGCACTGCCTCCTATTGCAGTATCCCCCTCTTTGAATGATTTATAAATATAAATGCTGTAAATACCTAATTTAAGAGCCAGATTGCGATTACATGACCAGCCAGCTCTCTCCTCCTCCCCTCCAGACTGGCATCAGAAGAGGAATCTCAGCCCCGCCCACTGCATCTCTCAGAGGAGGAAGGGAGAAAGCTGGCCAGTCATGTGATCGCAATATCGGCAGTGAAATTAGGTATTTGCAGCATTTATTATTATAAATCACACATAGGCTGTTATCAGCAGTTTTTGGAAGGGGCGGTTTCTGGCTGAAAAAAAACCCCAGTACCAGTGGCTTTTGAGAGGAGTTTTTCAGCTGCAAAAATGCTCTAATGCCGCATACACACGACCGGTTTTCCCATCGGAATAAACTCCGAAGATTTTTCCGACCGAGTTCCGCTGAAACTGTCTTGCCTACACACGATCACACCAAAGTCCGACCGTGGTGACGTACAACACGTATGACGGGACTAGAAAAAGGAAGTTCAATAGCCAGTAGCCAATAGCTGCCTTCTCGTACTTGCTTCAGAGCATGCGTTGTTTTTGGTCCATCGGAACAGCATACAGACGAGCGGTTTTCCCGATAGGAATTGGTTCCATCGTAAATATTCAAAACATGTTTTATTTCTAGGTCCGTCAGACTTTTTGAAAAAAAAAGTCAGATAAGGCACACACACGATCCGAATATCCGATGAAAAGATTCCGTCTGACTTTTTCTGTTCCGCTCGTTTGTACATGGCATTACTCTGAAAAAAGCTTAAATATGGCAAAAAAAATGCTGAAAACCATGGCTTTTCAATGTTTATCAGTGTTTTTAAAACATAAGCTTTTGTGGGAGTATAATTTTGTTAAAAAAAGCTAAAAAAGACCAGAAAAGCCAGCATAAAGTCTACATTGTTCACCTTCTTGTTCTTTGTTAGTGATTCAAGCCAGAGGATCATCATGACAGACAGGCAACTGCCATAATCGGAATGAAAAGTCGGCAATGACATCCTGCGCTCAGAAAAAGTTTTCTGTAAATGTTTCCTTTTATTCCATGTATGTTGGACCTCGGTACTATCGTTTTATGTTTTCCCTAATGTATAAGACGTCAGTAACTGAAAATGTCACTTTTATTTATTTTTTTTACACAGTGCAAGCTTCACACACAGAACTGGGAAAGTGAACAGCAAATATTCAGGTCAAGAGAACTGCCAAAAATAGATGGATTCTGACAGACTATTGACTAGGAACAAGAGTTGCCAGCTGTTGGCAGTACTTAAACTATCCTAGAAATGTGTGCTGCCCATACAAACTGGCTTGTTTCCAGGGCAGAGAGTGACAGCTGTACGATAGATCTGTGGAAACGCTGAGTGCTCCAAAAACAGATCTAGCCTTGGGAAGAACCTTCTAAAAACTGCTTGCATATCACTTGTAGACGACATATAAACTTTGACATTCCACTTAATGAGAACTTTTCTGTTTTGCTAATGTTTCCTCGTATAACGTATTTCTTTCTGTCTGCAGCACGCTATTACGATTAATTCTAAGCAGTAAGCTCTTATTCACAGATCAACATTATATACTTTATATGTGGCACTGGCACCATGCATCTTTTAGTGTTCTTTCAGACAGGCAGTAAGCCTATCGCCTTCTAAAACGTAATCTCCAGTGGATGACTTTTCAGAGGGTAATATAGCTTCTGCCTCCTGATACCTGTTTTTTTTTTTTAAACTTTTTTTTGTCAATGGCAATTTTACATTGCGGTGCTGCAACTGCAAGCCAAGTGCTTGGTTTGTGGTGCAGCCCCATTGAACTCAATTGATCTGTCAGACTTTGCAGCCCAAGTTAAAAATGCTGCAGCTGCATAGCAAAGCATTGTAGATGTGGCATGTGTACAGCTCTGTGAGGCTATAATGTCAGAATTTAGATGGGCAGCTGGTAAAACTGCCCATGTGAACAAGCAGGGCCCTCTTATCCCTCCTATATTGTATTGTAACTGTACAGTCTGCCCTCATGTTGTAAAGGCGCTGCGCAAACTGTTGGTGCTATATTACTGTAAATACTCAAGTATAAGCCGACCCGAATATAAGCCGAGGCACCTAATTTTACCATAAAAAACTGGGAAAACGTATTGACTCGAGTATAAGCCTAGGGTGAGAAATGCGCAGCTACTGTAAGTGGAAAAGACAGTCAACAATGCCCATTTGCAGCCTCACTGTGCCCATTTCATGCCTCACTGTGCCCATAGGTCCCCCGAACTTCAAACTTGGTAGTTAACGGTTATTGGATATGAAATATGGCAATATTGTATATTATGAACAAGAAATGCTATTGGCTCAGTCTGTATACTATTGCAGCAGCGCTTTAGCCCTTGTTATCACCCAGGACCATATGGTAAAGAATACAGTCTAGCTTTAAAGAGATATTTCCGCGTAGTGCTTCCTTGTATAAAAGTAGTGACAGCTCCCACCGTATACTTCAATAAATCCTTCACCACGTGTGGAATAAAACTCCCCTTTGGGGATACACTCACCAGACCACTGGTCAAAATAAGCCTTTCAATAAATCACTTATGCATTAGCGTTCCTCCCACGTTCTGTCTCCTCTGCAGTGCTTGGCTGAATCATGTACACATAATTCCTCGCAAAAACAAAGGGGTATTGCAATAGTGTGATATTGTTTTAAAAGCTTTTTATTATTTAGATGCAGAAAAAACCTCCCCCCCTAATACAGAATGCGTACCATGAAATGGTTAATCATATGCATTAAAAACGTGTGTGTCACTATGCCTGTTTCTGTGCGAATTCCTCCGGGACTGATCCTCCCTGCTGCATAGAACAGCAATTCAGTATCCTGTTTGTTTGTTTGTCCTGGGACGCACATCCAAGGCGCACACACTTCACTTCCGGTCTGTAGATCACTGCCCTGACGTTTCGTCGTTATCTGACTTCCTCTGAGGGCAGGGTTATTGGATATGTTGTAGTGCTAGTTCCACTGGGTTTGCACTGGGTTTGCACACTAAATTTGGGGTTCCTAGCACCAAGTCGGTTCGGAAAATGTCATTTTCTGCAGCAGAAAAATGCTTGACTGGAGTATAAGCCGAGGGGGGCATTTTCAGTGCAAAAACATGTGCTGAAAAACTTGAGTATATACGGTAATCATGTATAATAATAATAATAATAATAATAATAATAATGTGAAAGTGTCTTTAAGGCTGGCCATACATTATACAGTTTCCCTGTACAGTTTTCTTTTAGATTCACCAAAACCATATAATATGAGGTCAAACCTAAACACTTTCAGGCAGGCCTTTGCACTACATAGTTGAAGGTAAATATAAAAGGAAATTGAATAAGAAAATTGTATAATGAATGGCCAGCCTAAAGTGTTACTAAACCCACAACAGTAAAATCAGTCTAAGGGGTTAATCCTCTGCATTATGTAAAAAAGGCTGTTTGATCCTGTATGCACAGATCCTCCCTTTCTTCCGCTGACTCCAGAACAGGTCTGGATAAGACAGAGTTACTAGAGTCAGGCTGCACATGCTCAGTTTGGTGTGTATTGCTAGAGAGTTATTTATTTTTTCTTGGTAGAGTGCATGTGATCAGCACAGGGCCAATCAGCACTGTCCAGACAGAGGGTCAGGGTTCCTGAAGCCTGAAAGGACAATCGTGGGAAAATGAAAACTCCTCCTACAAGCTTTAACCAGTGCTTGGCTAGATACTGATTGAAGTCACAAGACTGCTATATACTGCTGATGAGCAAAGATATTTAGCAGTTTATATTTACTGAAACAATTGCATTTCCATGTTCTGCGTACTGTGGGAGATCAGATATAGTGATCGCAGGGTCTTGGGTTTAGTAACACCTTAAAGCTCATTTACAATGCAATCCCTGTGTTCAGTTCCACGTGTGCATTTACATACAGTTGTAAAGCATTTGCATTTTGTTGTGTTTTTGGTGTTTTTTTAGGCATGAATTTGTTGTGCATTTATGTGTGTTTACATGTGTTCCAGTATATATACTGTATGTGTGAAAAATTGCAGCATGCTATACTTTTTTTTTAAACGCACATGAAAGCACTGCAGTGCTTTTCTTGCATATGCATTCACGTTTAATATTGCATTTGACTTCATCTGGTCTAATCAAGCTCTTAAATGGTCGGTGTACTCCAAATTGTTATTTCAATTGATTATAGATGCAGCAAAGTTAGACCTACACTTTACAATGAATTGTTTTGTGATGATATCACTGCACTGGCGAGAAAGCTATACTGAGAGAAGTACATCTACTTCATACCTCTCCTTTAAAAATACTAGTTGCATGGTCTATCTGCTGATTTGACAGCTTCAGTACTTTGGACATTAACCCGGGACAAGCATACCCATGATCTGGTCTGCCTTTGCTCTTATTATTCTTGCTGCATTCCTGTTCTGGGTCAGCAACTCAGAAAGTACAGAAGCCAGAGGCAGTCAGGCAGCTAGCATTTTCAAAAGGAGGTTGGCAATCGCAATTTACCTGTTTGTCCATTAAAGGAGTTCTGTGGTCACAGCATACACTTTCATCTTATAACATCAGTATTGTATAGCATTACAAATAATAGTTTTACTTGACCAGTTCCAGGACAATGGGTGGTCAGGAGGGGAAGTTGCCTTGGGCACAGTGCAGCAAAGGGACAGGGAATGGACACAGGGCTGTAAACCCATTTGAAGGCATGCAATAACAGTAGGGGAGGGAGAGTAGCTCCGCATCCTTGCCCTGGGTGCTAGACGAACTTGGCCCGGGACTGTACTTGACAATCCAATATACGCTAACTTATATATGCTCAATATATGCTTTGCAGCTTCTCCCCCGCTGTATACTTTCAGCTTCTAAGGACTACATATCCCATGGTACCTCGCTGCCTACAAGCAGTGATTCCTGTAAGGACGTCTCCTCCTGGAACTCCTCCTCTCAGCACCTCTGTAGTTTAGAAGGCAGGCTTTGTGAAATGTGTGACACAGCAGTGCTTATATGTGTCACATAATTCAAGAAAGTAAATGTGTGGGATACTTCACTAGTAAGTTTATAAACTTGAAGATCATTCAGGTTAATGGAAGTAGGCTAGAAATATAAATAAAATAAATATAAACCGGAAAACAAACAAGATTACAGTGGGCTAAATTAAAGAAATTATGGACTGTGGATGACTGGATGAAAGTGATGTTCAGTGATGAATTACAAATCTGAATTGGGCAGGGTGATGATGCTGGAACCTTTGTTTGGTGCCGTTCCAATGAAATGTATGAAGACGACTGCCTGAAGAAAACATGCAAATTTCCACAATCATTGATGATATGAAGTTTCATGACAGGTAAAGGTACGGGAGAGATGACAGTCATTAACCACTTAAAGTGGATGTAAAACAAATTTTTTTTTTTGTTTGATGTCATAATGTAGAGAATACGATTTCCTTTCATTTGAGCCCAGTCTTGCCACACAGATTTACTTGAGGCCTGAGAAATCCTCTTTTATTGTTCAGTTACAGAAATCTTGACAAAGTCTTGAAAACTTTGTCAAAAACGCCCCCTTGCTGTGAGTGACAGGTGATTTACATATCATGCACTAGCCTGAGACAGGCACATCCTGTATAAAAAAGTTCACAATTCACATCCCCCTCCCCTCCCCTCCCCTCCAGCTCTCCAAGGATTGCTGTGTTTTGACTGGATGTTTCTCATTATGGGATGCAGTGAACAGTCAGCAGACTATAGACAGACAAGTGATTTAGGGGACATGTATGTAGTCAGAGCTGGGCAGAACGTCCAGTGATCTGATGATAACCAGTCTCAGGCTAGTGCATGAGATATGTAAATCACCTGTCACTCACAGCAAGGGGGTGTTTTTGACAAAGTTTTCAAGACTTTGTCAAGATTTCTCTAACTGAACAATAAAAGACGATTGCTCAGGCCTCAAGTAAATCTGTGTGGCAAGGCTGGGCTCAAATGAAATGAAATATTATTCTCTACATTATGACATAACAAAAAAAAAATTGGGTTTACATCCACTTTAAGGACCGCCTCACGCCGATATACGTCGGCAGAATGTCACGGCTGGGCACAATCACGTACCTGTACGTGGCCCTTTAAGAGCCCAGCCGTGGATCGCGCGCGCGCCGTTGCCGGCATGCTCACGACCCGGTCCTGAGCTCCGTGACCGCGGCCGTGGGACCAGCGGACCCGATCGCCGCTGGTGTCCCGCGATCGGGTCACAGAGCTGCAGAATGGGGAGAGGTCTGTGTAAACAAACCTCTCCCCGTGCTTACTACACTGCCTGTCACTGATCGGCTGTTCCCTGTCATAAGGAAAGCCGATCAGTGACGTCAGACGTAAAGCCACACCCCCTACTGTAAAAAAAACCACACACACACAGACTTAACCCCTCCCCGCCTCCTAGTGGTTAACTCCTTCACTGCCAGTGTCATTTACATAGGAATCAGTGCATTTAAATAGCACTGATTTCTGTATAAATGACAATGGTCCCAAAAATGTGTCAAAAATGTCCGATGTGTCCGCCATAATGTTGCAGTCACAATAAAAATCGCTGATCGCCGCCATTACTAGTAAAAAAAAAAATATATAATAAAAATACTATAAAACTATCCCCAATTTTGTAAACGCTATAACTTTTGCGCGAACCAATCAATAATCGCTAATTGCGATTTTTTTTACCAAAAATACATAGAAGAATACGTATCGGCCTAAACTGAGGAAAAAAAATATTTTTATATTTTTTTGGGGGATATTTATTATAGCAAAAAGTAAAAAATATTGCATTTTTTTTCGAAATTGTCGCTCTATTTTTGTTTATATCGCAAAAAATAAAAAAACCGCAGGGGCGATCAAAATACCACCAAAAGAAAGCTCTATTTGTGGGAAAAAAAGGACGCCAATTTTGTTTGGGAGCCACGTCGCACGACCCTGCAATTGTCAGTTAAAGCGACGCAGTGCCGAATCGCAAAAAGGGGCCTGGTCCTTTGGCTGCAAATTGGTCCGGGGCTTAAGTGGTTAAATCTTCAATAAATGCACAAGTTTATATTGAAATTTTGGACACTTTTCTTATTCCATCAATTGAAAGGATGTTTGGTGATGGTGACATAATTTTTCAGAATGTAATCAGATGCAGATATTTGTTATAGAACTGAAAAGTACATGGTGATTTCATAATATTTTCCTCTGCCTTATCTGCAAAAACAGTTGCAACTGACTACAGTTTTCTTTTTTTTTTCTTCTTAACCACTTCAATACAGGGCACTTATACACCCTCCTGCCCAGGACAATTTTGAGCTTTCAGCACTGTCGCAATTTGAATGACAATTGCGCGGTCATGCTACACTGTACCCAAACTAAATTTTTATCATTTTGTTCCCACAAATAGAGCTTTCTTTTGGTGGTATTTGATCACCTCTGTGGGTTTTATTTTTTGCTAAACAAATAAAAAAAGACTGAAAATTTTGAAAAAAATAAAACTTTTGGTTTTGTTTCTGGTATAAAATTTTTGCTTTCACTGATGGACACTGATAAGGCGGCACTGACGTGCACTGATAAGGCGGCACCGATGAGGTGGCACCAATGAGCGGGCACTGACGATGGGCACTGATATGTGGCACTGATGAGCACTGGTAGATGGCACTGATGGGTGGCACTGATATGCAGCACTGATGGGCATTGACAGGCGGCACTGGTGGGCACTCATGGGTGGCACAGGTGGGCACTGGTGGGCACTGATAGGCAACACTGGTGGGCACTGAAAGGATGAAAAGATGGGTACTTATGGGTGGCATTGATAGGTGGCACTGATAGGTGGCACTGCTGGGCATTGATACGTGGCACTGATGGGTACTGATACACGGCACTGATATGAGGCACTGATGGGCATCCCTGGTGGCACTGGCAGTGGTAGGCATTGTCAGTGCCAGTGGGCACTGATTGGCAGCTGCCTGGGCATTGATTGGCAGCTGCCTGGGCACAGATGTGCATTTCCCTGGGGTCTAGGGGGGGCATACCTGGTGGTCCAGTGTGGTGGCGTCCCTGGTGGTCTCGGGCGGCATTATGGTGGGGGCTGCGCTGATAAACAATCAGCACAGACCCCCCTGTCAGGAGAGCCGCCGATCGGCTCTCCTCTACTCGCGTCTGTCAGACGCGAGTGAGGAAAAGCCGATCACCGGCTCTTCCTATTTACATTGTGATCAGCCGTGATTGGACGCCCAGTCAGGATATTGAAACCACTTTGCTGCCGTCATTCTGCTATATGGCGGCGGCAAGTGGTTAAAGCCAGAAGGTTGGTATGTTAAATGAAAATACTTTTGAGGCATGTCTGTGATTAGTTTTCTTTTTCATTTTTACTTTTTGCCATTGAAACACAACCTGGAAATTAATACGTGATTTTAATTTTGAGCATGATCAGTCCTCACCTCCCGATGAAATTTTTCATATGTATGATACAAATAAAGTGGGAATGCGCATGAAACAAATTAAAATGTATATCTCAGCACAGTTATCAGCTAACCCAAAAAAGAAAAATACAGGTCTGACCCTGTGGTTTCGATAACTTGAGTTAATAATCCAGAAAAAGTGTGCAGATCAGAACTGAGAACTTCACCCTAAAGCGCAACTAACAGCTAAAAAAAAAAAAAAAAATTGCGAACATGAAAATTATTGCAGAAGATATATGGCATGTCTCTTCTGCAATAAAATACACTTATCTGTCTCTTCTGCAAAATATACATGGAGCTGGCAGTGTACCAGGATGATTGCACTCCCGCACATGTGTCGAAGTGACATCATCCCATGCCAGCTAATTAAGATGGCCACCTGGAAGAAGCCAGAGAGACGATTCTGGAACGGGTGAGGGACCTCATGGGCGTCGGGCCATTGGTGAATAGGTGGGTATCTCTTACATTAGTTCCGCTTTAACCCCTTGACTTTACCCTTTTCAGCCCAGCCTTGGTGTCCCTTTAACAGGGTCTTTATACCAGGAGGTTAAAAGGAGCGGCCGATCACATGACCACTGCGATTGACTGTCACAGTGGTCACATGATTAGAATCCATTCCTGCTGGCTACCAATAGGTTGGTCACTGTGCTGGAAGCATGCAGTGAGTGCGCTCTCAGCACAGAAACCTCTGCCGTCCATGGACGCATATGTGTGGCATGTGGATGTTAAATCCCAACCTCTCTGCCACTGCACAAATGTGTTAAGTAGGCAGCAAGAGGCTAAACAGTTGCGTCAAAAGACAAAAGAAACATCTGATCTCACAATTGTTGCAATAACCAGAAACATAAAGCAGAACTAAACTCTCTCAATCAACTATTTTAAGTAGCTAGCTTTAGTAAATAAATAGGAAGGTATGCTGTATTTACTTGTTTTAAACATTTTTTTTATTTAATTTACATTTCTTCAATTGCCTTCTGGTTTCTGACCTAGGCCAAAATAATGTTATACATCCCAGGAGTCTTCAAGGGCATTTTTTTTTGTTTATCTTGAGGAGGGGCTTTCTCGGCTAAGCACACACTCCTGCCTGCATGCCTGAACTAAGGACAGCTGGATTCCAGGAAGTAAAATACTACATGACTCATCTGCCCTTACTCAAGATGGCAGCAACTAAAAATACTAGAGAGGTGTTTTTCAAAGTGATTTCTCAACAGAATAATGCATGGATTATGTATGTAAAATGAATTAAATAGCTTTTTCAGTTTTTGGTGCTCAGATACAGTTTAGATCTGCTTTAAACTCACAGCTAAATAGATTTTGCTGTTGAATAAAAAAAAAAAATGATATGTATATAGATATCTCAACAATTTGTAGATGATGGAATCTGTCAGTGAGAGAACAATTATACATGTAAAATGGAAAAGTAAAATATGAAATAATATGCTCTGTTTGTCACATTTTAACCGCTTCCCTACCGCCTCATGTAGATATACATCTACAGAATGGCACGGGCAGGCAAAACCACGTACCCGTACGTCCCCTTTAATTTGCCTGCCCGTGGGTCGCGCGCTCGGTCGGGAGCTCCGTGACCCCGGCCGCGGGACCAGCGGACTCGATCGCCGCTGGTGTCCCGCGATCGGGCTACGGAGCTGAAGAACGGGGAGAGGTATGTGTAAACAAACCTCTCCCCGCGCTTCCTACACTGACTGTCATTGATTGGCTGTTCCCGGTCATCGGGAAAGCCGATCAATGACGTCAGACGTCAGCCCCGCCCCCTAAAAAAAAAAAAAACACATACGTCAGAGCCCATAACCCCTCCCCTCCCCCTAGTGGTTAACTCTTTCACTACAACTGTCATTTATACAGAAATCAATGCATTTAATAGCATTGATTTCTGTATAAATGACAATGGTCCCAAAAATGTGTCAAAAATGTCCTGTGTCCGCCATAATGTCGCAGTCACAATAAAAATCTGATTGCCGCCATTACTAGTAAAAAAAAAATATATAAAAATGCTATAACTATCCCCTATTTTGTAAACGCTAACTTTTGCGCAAACCAATCAACAATCGCTAATTGCGATTTTTTTTACCAAAAATATGTAGAAGAATACGTATCGGCCTAAACTGAGGAAAAAAAATGTTTTTTTATATATGGGGGATATTTATTATAGCAGAAAGCAAAAAAATATTGCATTTTTTTTCAAAATTGTCGCTCTATTTTTGTTTATAGCGCAAAAAATAAAAACTTCAAATACCACCAAAAGAAAGCTGGGAAAAAAAGGACGCCAATTTTGTTTTGGAGCCATGCAATTGTCAGTTAAAGCGACGCAGTGCCGAATCGCAAAAAGGGTCCTTTGGCTGCCAATTGGTCCGGGGCTGACTGAGGAGAGCAGCCAGGAAGAGTAGTGCAGTAGCTGCCACTATGTATGGCTTTATGGCTCATCTCTGTCAGCGAGGACTCACGCTGTTTCCTGTTTATTCATGAGTCTCTCTGAAAACCAAATATTCAAGTTGGTCTTCTATTTCTGCTGTTCTTTCTGCCATTTGACAATCTCCTTCTAATGCAGAAATATGAAAAGTATTTCTTAGTCACCACACGGGCCTCATGCAGAAGAAATGCACAGAATGTTTCCACAGGAACAAAACTTCACCGTTTGTTACAGAAAATTATTTTTAGAAGTTTAGTGGTTGATCTGAATGTTATAGGCACATTCTACAGTATACCATACCACTGTTCTTTTAGATTTTTCTAGGCCCAACCACATAACGCTTTATAAAGCATATGTAGCACCCTGGTGTTTAGGCAGGGTTGCTCCTAAATTTACCTGCCAGGTATAGCCGCCTTGGCTAATTGTTAAGGATCAATTGATTTCACTCTAAGCCCCCGTACACACGGTCGGAAATACGGACCACAAAATCCGTCTGATTTTTTCCGACGGATTTTGTCCAACACTGGTGTTGCATACACACGGTTGGACAAAGTTGTTGGAAAATCCAATCATTCTGAACGTGGTGACGTTCGTTGCGTACGACGGAACTACGTAGAGGCTAGTAGCCAATAGCTTTGGTCTCGTAATTTGATCTGAGCATGCGTGACACTTTGTCTGTCGGAATTCTCGACACACGATCGGAAAAAGTCAGATCGGATTTTGTTGTCGGAAAATTTGAGATCCTGCCGTTGGAGCCCACACACGGGCGGATTTTCCGACAACATTGTCCGATCGGACATTTTCCGTTGGAATTTCCGACCGTGTGTACGGGGCATAAGTCTGTAATTGCTGCACTTCTCTCTTTTGCCGCTAGGTGGCCGGGCACTTGGTTGCATTAGATAAGACAAGGTCAGATTGTGGGTATATGGGGTGTCTCAGCCAGTGGGCAGGTGTTTTCTTAAATCTCTTGGCCTGCTGGGAGAGCCTATATATTTGGGTGGAGTCAGGTGATTAGTGTTCTGTGCCACCTGGACAGGGCTACCACTAGACAGAGTAGGCAGCCGCCTAGGGCGCACTACCCCCTAGGGCGCAGCCATGGCCTCTGTCCCAGTGAAGCTCTAGGCATGTGTGAGCTCGCCCCTGTTCAGTGCCGGGTCGGCTGTCCCGGGAACACACCTGCTGCATGCCACCAATCCCCCAATCTGTCCTGCTGAGCCCCCCGCTGTCACATCTCCTCACACAGGAATATATCACAGTGCCGCTCAGGGACTCCTTTGCTCCAGCCTGCCTCTCTGGTGCGGCACTGTGTGTCTGTGTGAGTGCAGTGGAGGGGAGGGGCTTGGTGAAGATGGGAGCATTGAGAGAGGTGCAGCGTCTGTTAGCTGACCTTCCGACCGGCGGGGGCACCATGGAGCAGCTGGATGGCAGCGCTGGTGGGGAAACCATAGCAATACTGCCCGCCCAGTGCTGAGGAGAGCCTGGATGTGATGGTCAAATAAGCACAGAGGTAAGGAGGAGGATAGATCCTCCCCATCTACATCAAGCTGTGTGTGGGGGATGGGGGGTGAAGCAAATAGGAGTCAGGTAGGTCAGTGTATGTGTCAGGTAGGTAGGTCAGTGTATGTGTCAGGTAGGTAGGTCAGTGTATGTGTCAGGTAGGTGGGTCAGTGTATGTGTCAGGTAGGTGGGTCAGTGTATGTGTCAGGTAGGTGGGTCAGTGTATGTGTCAGGTAGGTGGGTAAGTGTATGTGTCAGGTAAGTGGGTCAGTGTATGTGTCAGGTTGGTGGGTCAGTGTATGTGTAAGTGTATGTGTCAGGTAGGGGGGTCAGACTATGTGTCAGGTAGGTGGGTCAGTGTGTGTGTAATGGTCAGGAAGGTCACATGTTACAAGGGGAGGGCAAAGTGGGTGGAGTCAGGGGTGGAGCCAATGTGGGCGGCAAAATTAGGTTTTGCCTATGGTGTCAAAAATTCTTGCACCAGCCCTGAGCAAGAGAGCAGCGCAGAGTTGGGATTACAGCTTGCAGTCCAACCAGAATTGACAGTTCTGCCTGCTGGAGGACCTGTCGTGGTCGGAGGTAGAGGGGAAGCTGTCGCCACTAAGGGACCACTCACCTAATTACCAGGGACCACAGTGAGTAACTGAATCAAGTACCGAAGCAGTATTCTCACCAACCGGGGACGGTGAAGAATCTGGAAACTTCAGTGGGTATCAAACCAGGGACCCAGCCAGCGGAGGTAACGTTTGCAGAGCAGCCTTGTGTGTCAAGCCAGGGACCGAGCAGGCCAGTGGGGTAAAGCTTGAGAAGTATCTTGAGTGCCAAGCTAGGGACCCAGCAGAGAGGCGGGGGTGACACTTGAGGAGGATACTACAGTGAAGATTGGAGGAGCTCAAGGGAGTCAGTGGCAGTGAATCATCTAGTCTAGTGGGAGAGACTGGAAGCTCAGAGGGCTGAAGAACTACAAGAAGTGATGGTAGTGGAATTGAAGGAAATGTTACACTTTGTGTTAGAAACTGTTAAAGACTGTTGCCATAGGAAACAGCCTTCCTACACATGCATATGTAACACATTGCTGGATGCTTTTCCCTGCATAGCTGTCCTCCTGTAGAAGTCTCAGAGTCTTCTAATTGACATTGCAACTACCTAAGGGTGTCCTGGCCCTAACCCTCTTGCTCAAAGTTCTGCTAAGAGAAATACAATCTCTTTGCATCCAAGGAGTGTCTGGCACCCATGAACCTACCTTACATTACACCCCTATGCCTCGCAACCCACCATATACAGAAGGATGTCAACTATCTCTGGCCCTGGAGGTTCTCATTAGACTGAAGGAGACCTGGGACCTTGCTACACATACATAAAAATAAATAATAAAAATGCAAGGGTTAAAGTGTCTCTCTAGCCAAAACGTCCATCTGTGTCCCTTCTGGAAAGATTCACTCCTTATATTTGTTGTGGTGACCACTGTCATCTGGACAGGAAGTAACGAGAGAAACACATTTTCATGGTTGCCATATTAACAGGAGTTGAGGGAAAATATTCACAGTGGAAAGCTTGTTCTGGTCACAACTTAATCAATTAATCAATCAGTTAATCAATCCCTTTCAATTCTGAGAGATCTTCTCCCACTTTCTTTTGTGTCTCTGGAAGGTAATTCCTGAACAGGGACCTTCATGTCCAGATTATCAGGTATTTTTTACAATGAAAGCTGCATATCTTTAAGGTATTTTAGTCTATTCTAACTTATTATACATCTTTTTTTTTTTTTTCAGGACACTTAAATTTGTTAGCAAACCTGAATACGTATAATTTTTATTTCCTTGTTTTAATTGGTTGAAGAGGTGCTTCAGTCGCCAGAAAATAAAATAAAAGTCAGCAGCTACAAATATTAGAGCTGCTGACTTTTAATATAAGGACCCTTACCTGTCCAGGGATCCAGCGATGTCCTCACCCGAGGCGATTCTTCATTGGGCTTCGGCTTTAGGGAAACAAGCTGAATGAATTTTCCCTGCATTTTCTGTAAAGGATTTTCTCCTATGATTGTTAACTGAATCTAGTGGTCAAATGGTGGTATATTTTCTCATTCAGGTATTTCAAAAAACGATACCACATTTTGGCCATTAGATGGAGCCGACTATCATAGGAATTAATCTATTACAGAAAATACGGGGGAAACGTATCCAGTCTGCACAAATGTGTGTGACATTGATCTAGTGAATGTTTTCATAAAAAGTTGCCATAGTGTTTATTTTCACTTCCTATGGAGTTAGCTGTAGATGCATCAGAAGCCCAGAAGCTAATGGTTTCAGCTCTTGGCTAATGCCCCTTACACACGATGAGATTATCGGACGAATGATCATCTGTTTTTTTGCATGCTAATCTCCTGTACGACAGAGAAAAATTTGCAAACAAGTGATGTCATGTGTTGTAATGCATTTGTATTGCATTTTCGAATGATAGCTGTACTGATTAAATGAAAATCGTACGAAAAATGTTTTCGTGCATGTCTGATAATAATAATATCGGATGAACTGTCATGATCGGCTCTTGAAAGCTCTGTACTAAAGATCCGAATATCGTACGATCGATTCGAAATCGGTATTTTCCGTACAATTTTCTGATCGTGTGTACGGGGCTTTAGTGCTAGATTCTCTCTGTCTATCACTGTCACTGAACTCCTGCCTGGTCCAACAGAACAGCAGGTAATAGTAGGAAAAACTCTAGCCGCACACCGGAAAAAATAAAATCCTGTGCTTTTATTAAAAAACAAAAATCACATCAAAATAATACTCCACAGCAATAAGGGGGTGCAAAGACCCCTGACGCGTTTCGCACTAGAATCAGTGCTTATTCATAGCTATGTATTAGCCGGCACCTGGGGCTCCTTGATTGGGAAGATAAGCATTTGCCTTGGAAGGCTGTCCCGAAGCGGTGGTTTCTCTCTTTGGTCCAACAGAACCTCTGATTCCCATTGCTGGTTTAAAATTGCGCTAGGATGAACAGCCACTCTCTCTCCCAGAACCATTTTACATGGGCACTAACTAAATTGGTTAAAAATACTGAAAATTTATTTTGAAATTATGCTAGCATGTTATAGATTATATGTAATTTTAGTGACTGGGTTTCCATATACATTAAATTAGTAAAATGTGCTACATGTGCATTTAAATGGAAAAAAACATCAATATCTACTGGCCCCAGAATGACACGACAATATGGTAAAATCCATGCAGGCTGTGTTTTCCATATGTGTATAAAAATTATATTTGCTGCATTTTCCATGTGGCACTTGACTGCATTATACCGATGGGGACTTCTTAAATGTCTAATATTGTTTCCTTCATATTACAACAATGCAAGTGCATTTTATGATTGCAGTTTCATATTGGCTCTATAGTAAGGTGACCAGATTTTTTAAATTAAATCCGGGGACATTTTTTTTTTTTTTACTAGTAATGGCGGAAATTAGCGACTCTCTGTCCGTTGCCGCCGCCCGCCTCAAGTCCTACTCTCTGGGCCCCTGCTACTACTGGGTGGGAAGCGGAGGAAGATCACTCTGCCAGGGAAGGTAAGGAGATGGGCAGGTGGCTGGCCGGGACTTGAGCCAAGGCAGAAGAACATGCAAGCAGGAGCAGAACCGGCATGCACCCGAAACTGAAGAAATATTCTCTCCGCTCCGACCAGCATATGATCATCAGAAAGGGGTACAGATAATGAAAAAAATACACCCCCACCCCCTAAGCTGTTTTTTTTTTTTTTTTTTTTTAATTCTGCACTGACTGTCTTTGAAATTGCCCCAGCCCCTTTTCAAATCCAATCCGGGACAAAACCGGGGACAGACCTGGTTCAGGGACAGTATCATTAATCCGGGGACTGTTCACAGAAACAGGGGATGTCTGGTCACCCTACTCTATAGTGTTGATCCTAAGTAACAGTTCTCACCTTTCCTGCATGAGACAGAGTCAGTGCCCAGTCCCCATTTCCATGTTTATATATTATACTTTATCAGCACATCACATGCCTGTATCATATTCACATCTAGACTACAGTAGTGAGAGTGCCAGGTGCTGCATCATGCCAGAACACATGGACACGCACTGTACATTTTTGGGTTAATATCTCTCCCCCCCCCCCATACCCCTTTTGTCCTTTATTTACTATTTTCTTTCATTATTTCCTTTTTGCCGGTTGTGTCAAATTCAGCTTTCTGTAATATATGTATTGCAACGCCGTAAGTGGAGTCTCTTACATATGGCATAGCCGTAGAGACAGCACCTTGATATGTATGCTATCATATGGTAATTTTCAATGTCTCTGCTATTGCAATAACATCCCTACCAGTACTTGTACCGGTAAATGCAATAAATAGTTTGTTTAAGTAAAAAAAGACTGAAAGGAAAAAAGAAAAGTGTTAACTAAATCTTATTTTACAGTTTTTTTTTTATTTTGTAGACATATGTTAGACTCTTTGGAATATAGCATTAAATAAAAATGAGCATTGACATTCAATAAAGCAGCGTGGGGTCTGTTATGGAAATTAGATCTTGGTTCTATACATTACTTGTCACTTACATTTTCACATGTCTATTTTGAAAATTATATTTTAAGCATGCAATTTATGTTGCTGCCAAGCACCTAGAGCTAAATAAATCAGAGATGAAACTTGGGGGTAAGCTAGATAGTATTTTCTGCTCCTATTCCTAGAACAGTGCAAAGCCTTACATGGAAAATTCATTCTTTTACTAGAGGGTTTTATTTTGTCTAAGACAACTAAATGCAAACTCTTGTTGAAATCTAAAACTTTGTCAGCTTCTCATCTATCTGCATCTGAATATAGCATGTATTGTAGACGATAGGTTCTCTGAGCTATGTTTTTTTTTGTTTTTTTTTGTGTTGGCCAGACGTCGACAGATTAGTGTGTTCCATTTTCAAATGTTTGTAACTGGGTGTTACCTTGTATTCACATGCTATCATATTATTTGTCACCATCATTTTCTTACTGACTTGGCACATTTTGTAGAGATCTGCAATCTAGGAGCATAATTAAACATAGCATGAAGTCTCATAATAATCAGGCAATATGAAACTAGGCCCGGAAAGTAAACCTATGAGGATCTGCTCACCTGCCAAGTGATCCCAGGTCCAAAATGCCCATGACATTACCGAGATCATCCTCAGAGTGACTTAAAGCAGAATTCCATGTTTAATGTACCTTTAAATAGTTCACTTGAGCCAAGCAGGCCCAAACTCCATTACAGAACTATGCGGTTGCTGGGTGTACTGTAATATACTTTAGTAGCTTTTGCTACATACAGTATTCAATGCTGTGTTCTGGCAGCAGTATGGGCAACTTCCCATCTGTTGATATAAATAGAGATATGCCGCGTACACACGACCGGACTTTCCTTCCAGACGGACTTTTGGCAGGGTTCCGAAGGACTTTCCAAATGAACGGACTTGGCCACATACGAACGGACCAAGTCCGGTCGAAAGTCCATTTGTTCGAACGTGGTGACGTAAACGGGACAAGAAAATAGCCAGTAGCCAATAGCTGCCCTTGCGTCATATTTGGTCCATCGGACCAGCACACAGACAAACATTTTTAGTCCGTTTTTTGGCCGTCGGAATTGAGTCCGTCAGATAGATTTGAAACATGTTCTTTTTCTAGGTCCGCCGGAATTTTTTCCCGAAAAACGAACGGATTGGCCCACACACGATCGGATTGTCCGACAGACTAATCCTGTCGGACCTAGTTTGCCGGAAAGTCCGGTCATGTATACGCGGCATTAGGCTTATGCTGCGTACACACGATCGGACTTTCCGGCAGAATAGGTCAGGCGGAATCATTCCGTCGGATATTCCGATCGTGTGTGGGACCTAGAAATAGAACATGTTTCAAATCTGTTCAACGGACTCAATTTCTATTGGTAAAACCGTTCGTCTGTATGCTGGTCCGATGGACCAAATACGACGCAAGGGACGCTATTGGCTACTGGCTATTGAACTTCCTTTTCTAGTCCCGTCGTACGTCATCACATTCAAAACGAACGGACTTTCGAACTGACTTTAGTCTAGCCTAAGGCCGGCCATAGAGGGTGCAAATTTCTTTCCTGCAGCCACGGGTTGCACGATTCCCCCATCAGCACAGACAACGATGACAGGGGAATCCCTCCTGCCGAAACATGTCTTCTCCGGGCGGGGAAGCTAGCCATAATCGCAAGCAGATCGATCAACTTGGTACATTCAGCCTGCCCATTAATGGTTCGAATCTTGGCCAGTTCCTGCTGCACCAGCTGAGATTCGAACCATGTATGGCCGGCCTAAGGCATGGCCCCCTCCCCACATCCTGGGAGGAGCATTTACACCCAGGGCTTCTCAGTCATTAAACATGCATGATACAACACAAAACATGAACTTATAATAACATGCAACATATTATATACAATATCTACAATTGGTACACTGATACAGTATGTATTAAATAAATATTCCCCGACAGAAATTCAAAGTAAATTATGAGTTTTAATAATAATAATCCCCTGCTTTATTAGCAAACGCCTGAGCACAGGTAATCCTTTGAGTGTTGGAATCAGGAATCAAAAATGTATGAATGTTAAAATGTATGAATGTATGAATCGGAAAAGCATGGAAATAAACCCAATGAAACCCAATGAAAAAAATGCACTGCTGACAGGTAGTATTATGACAGAAGAGACCCTACTGGTGAGTGGTTGTGTGCACTGAGCCAAGCATGTGCAGTTCAGTGTGCATTTCTGGCACCACTCTGTGCCATGATGATGTGACTTCCTTGTTCATTTGCGTCATTGTGAATAATGCGCTAATATTCTGTGCATACTTGCACATTATGACTAAAAGCTACTGGGGCCCAATTGAAAAATTAAATTTTGTAGAGGTTTAATTCCATTTTTATAAACCTGTGATATGGAGAAAGATGAAAAAAAAAGGAATAAAGCCCTCTCTCTCGTCAGCGAGTGGCTGCCATAAAGGAGCTGGAGCTGAGGAATCACGTGACCAACCTGGTTTAAAAATGAAAAATTACACATCTTTTTCATACAGGCTAGGCAGGTTGTGTAGGAGGAGGGGGGAGGAAATATTTTTAAGAATAGATAGTGTTAGGCTTTTCTTCCACAAACTGTGACCACTTTCATAACGACCTGCTTAACAACGTACAGAGAACAGTGGCGGTGTGTCCATAAGGGCGCACGGGCACCGCCCCTTCTCCCCAGCTTGACGCTCGCAGTTCACCCAGCTGTGTTAGAAAAGTCAATGAATATTCGCTTTCCTAACACTGAACCGCCTCTCCGCCAATCAGGTGCTCGGGTCTGTTACCCATCACCTGATTGGCTGAAACGGCAGGTGCTGTGATTGGACGCTGCCGCGGGGCAGGGGGGGGGGCAGTGGCAGCATTCAATAGGCACAGTGGGAGCATTTGATGGGCACAGTGGCAGCATTTGATGGGCACAGTGGCAGCGTTTAATTTTTCTTCTTTCAGAATTTTTCAGTTTGTTTGCGCCCCTCCAAAAATTTTAAGCACCAGCCTCCACTGACAAAGACACAATCTAAAGGTGGATACACACGGATCAAAATCAGAATACACTGATTAGCTCTACTGATCGACTTCTGTCATATATGTAGAATCCTCTTAGGTAGGTGCTAGAGAGAGTATAGTTTTTAAGTTTCCCTGCTTAACAAGGGCTGTTAGGTAAATGTAGATGCTCTCTGCCTACCAGGGAGCAGGGATCCACCATTGATAGGGTCTGCTCAGTGTGCTCAGATGCTGCTCATATTGTCTTTCTGTTTCACACTGTTTCAATAGGATGAGGCAAAATGTACAGTGGGAGGAAACCTGACAAATGGGAGCATAGACGTAGTTACAGCCCTGGCCATTGGCAGAAGAAGCTGCCTCAAGGCGTGCTGGGTGACTGTATATATGCCTAGGGCACATGTGCTTAGGGGCTTCGGCTGGAGAGCAGAGTCTCGAAGGGAGGGGGCTGCTGCCCCTCCTCTGTACAGGCTGCCATGCAACCTCAGGTAGTTGAACTAAGTGGGCCGGAACTGCAGAAGCTGCAACCCAGATGTCCTGCAGAGCTGACTAGAAGAGAGATGCATCTAGGAGGATCTGTTCCTGGCTACTGTGAGTACAGATCTGTGTCTAGGGGCCTGTTCTGTGAGGGCCATCCCTTTCCGGCTAGTGATGTCAGTGGACGGGTGTCAGCCAAGGGGGATACTGGTGAGTGCCCTAAAGAAGAGTGGTGCATTGGGTCTGCTGCCAGAGCAAGCAAAGGACTTATTCTCCCACACAGCTATAGTGTGATCCAGCAGGGAATCTGCTATCCAATTAAATTGAATGGGGTCAAGTGAGAGTTGTCCTTGTCTGTGCATATTTGAAGTTGGACTATCCCACTAATCCCTTCTCCTATCCAAGTTCTACCAATAAATACCAAAAAAAAAAAATACCTTAGACTGATCATTGGATATCGACCGGAAGAGTATGAGGGTGATAGTGCGAAAATACCAAAGTGTCTGGCCGCAGGATAATCAGAGGGAGACCCAGGAAAGACTATACTCAGCAACCCCATACGGGGGTAGGGCTACACATACACAGAACAAAATTTAGCTGGTCCCTGCTGAACCGGCCGAATTTCGATCTGTGTGTGGCGCTCCCTGTTCAATAGAAGTCGATTGGTAGATGGACTTCTGTTAAATGGGCATGCTGGAAAAGTCGAAGTTCCTGAGTTGTGTATGTGTTGTTTTTAAACATGCCTGTTTAGCCCCAAAAAAGGCAAATTTATGTCAAACATACATGTTATACACCAAGATGTTGGTTTGTTCCAAAACTGTTTATAACGCACATGTAAATGTGCTTGAAGTAAAATGTTTTATACTCAACAATGTGTCTGTGTGACACCCGTCAAACACACCTCTGTGAGTTGGACCATGCTCCTCCACCAACAACACAGCCACCCCACCCACCACAGCAGCATGGAAGGAAGTTTGGAAGGAGATTTGAGAGTGATGGCCTGGGTTCGGTGTGGTCTGGCAAAAAAACGCAGGCTGTTGGAAGACCACAGCCTCGGGACATATATGTCATCTGCTGCTGCTCCCGATCTCTCGGAGGCCTGGACCGTATTGTGCTCCCTATTCCTCCTCAGGTTACCAATTTGGACAGTCAAATAATTGATGTATGACCTGGGGTACAAAGGCTTCACCAATTCCAACTGTTTCTCCATCGTTGCCTTCCTCTTTATTTTGTTATGACCCCGTGCTCCTATTAAATAAAAAAATTTTGTTTTGACAAAAACTTGGCTATGTGTTTTACTTCAAAAAGGAGAGTTTGTTTGTGAGTAGGCAGGTACATTTCATAAATACAATGTCAAATTTACAAGGGACACCAACATAGTTGTATCTTTGAGGTTAAAAAATGCAAGATAATAATGGTGTTGTGGAAATTTGAAAAAATATTCTGGAGATCAATAGAAAAAAAAATATATATATATATATATATATTTATTATTCTGGAGATCACTAGAAAAAAAAACACAAAAAATGAAATATTATTCTCGAGATCACTAGAAAAAAAAAGAAACATGTTTGTCAGAACTCTGTGAATATGAGCAGCAAAGTAGCTTCATTATTATACCATTATACAGAAGAAGAGAATGCGCTGCATTGAGAGATTTCATAATTTTCTGCGTCACGAATGTGATATCTCCATTACGAACGCTAGTTTTACAAGACCGAGTGCTTACGGCTCGTCCTTGATTCCAAGCATGCGTGTTTGTACTTTGGACTTTTGTCTGACAGACTTGTGTACACGCGATCGCAAAGTCCGATAACACACATTTGTTGGCGGAAAATTTGAGAACATGCTAGCCAACATTTGTTGGCGGAAAGTCTGACAACAAATATCTGATGGAGCGTACACACGGTCGGACTTACCGCCAACAAGCTCTCATCCAACATTTCCCGTCGGAAAATCCGATCGTGTGTACGGGGCATAACAGCCCCCACTGTCAGAATACAATGTTGCAGCAGGGAGGATTCCGACATTCACCTTGCTTATGTGAATGTGGGAATCTATTCAATTTTTTGAATGAAAAAAAAACTAGGCGTGTATACCCAGTTTAAAATTAAAGTTTTGTGAGGCTGCTTCCTAATTAGAATTTTCACATCTGTTGGGAGAGGAATTATGCATTAGTCAGGGAACCTGATTCATTCAGCCAGTTGTCTTTATATATGTGGTTAGATTAATACATACATCTCACCATCCCTATTAATAAAGGATATTAGACATTTGCATTGCACACACATGTGTAATAGGAGCTTCCCTGAATAAGGAGAAGACAAAGTCGCTTTAGTGAGTCTTTTACTGCAGATAAATTGGCCTAGTAAAAGTGTACTATTCTATACAATATTTCTGTATCCACAAATGAAATGATGTCAAGAGTAGACACAGGGCTATTAAACACAAGTTGTATTTTAGAGAATTTAAAGCACAAATTCTACGTACGCAGCATGAAGACAGATACAATCTTTATCACTCCCTTAACATGACTTGCTTGAGGTCATTACGAGGTGGTTCCACTTCAACACAAGAGGGTGCGTTAAATTGGTATTCATATATTAACCAAGGCAAGCACACAAGATGTTTTAAAAGCACAGCTGAAAAAAATTGACAGGCTATGCAGTAAAGCCACATGCTGTGGGAATAATGTCACCAGTGGTGCAAGTCTACTGTAAGGTTTGTCTGGGCTTAGAGAGCCCCAAATAAATCTAGAGATCACCTTTTAAAAACAGTACACTTAGGCTACTTTCACATTGGGGCAGGCGGGTGTCGGCGGCAAAGCGTTACCGTAGTTTAGCTCTCCTATTCGGGCCGATAGCTGGGCGCTTTTAACCTCAGCCAGCGTCCGAAAAAGGGTTAAAACCGCAGAAGCTGCGCTGTCCCATTGATTTCAATGGGCAGGAGCGCTTTAGGAGTGGTGTATACACCGCTCCTACAGCGCTGCAGAGCGCATCGCTCCAAGCGCATTGCTCCAGTGTGAAAGCACTCTGGCTTTCACACTGGAGAGACAGGAGAGGCTTTTTACCCTATTCTGTCATAGGGTTCCCCTTAACCACTTCAATAAACTGTATTATATACTGCACATTATATATATATATATATATATATATATATATATATACATACACACACACACACACATACACACACACACACACACACACACACTACACTACCTGCACTGTATATCTATATCTATACACTAGACTGCCTGCACTGTATATATACAGTATCTCACAAAAGTGAGTACACCCCTCACTTTTTTGTAAATATTTTATTATATCTTTTCATGTGACAACACTGAAGAAATTACACTTTTCTACAATGTAAAGTAGTGAGTGTACAGCTTGTATAACAGTGTAAATTTGCTGTCACCTCAAAATAACTCAACACACAGCCATTAATGTCTAAATCGCTGGCAACAAAAGTGAGTCCAAATAGGGCCAATTAGCCATTTTCCCTCCCTGGTGTCATATGACTTGTTAGTGTTACAAGGTCTCAGGTGTGA
The DNA here is from genome assembly GCA_028564925.1 of Lithobates sylvaticus. NCBI lineage: Eukaryota > Metazoa > Chordata > Amphibia > Anura > Ranidae > Lithobates > Lithobates sylvaticus. Next base: position 389,302,692 of record CM053029.1, on the reverse strand, counting down.
ATGGGGTACAGGTGTGTTAAATTTGGTGTTGTCGCTCTTACTCTCTCATACTGGTCACTGGAAGTTTTAACATGGCACCTCATGGCAAAGAACTCTCTGAGGATCTGAAAAAAAGAATTGTTGTTCTACATAAAGATGGCCTAAGCATGTTGGTTGTCAAAAAGTCTAATCGTGTGTATGGGCCTTTACTCTCTCATACTGGTCACTGGAAGTTCAACATGGCACCTCATGGCAAAGAACTCTCTGAGATCTGAAAAAAAGAATTGTTGTTCTACATGAAGATGGCTTTAGCTACAAGAAGATTGCCAAGACCCCGAAACTGAGCTGCAGCATGGTGGCCATGACCATAACAGGACAGGTTCCACTTAGAACAGGCCTCGCCATGGTCGACCAAAGAAGTTGAGTGCACATGCTCAGCGTCATATCCAGAGGTTGTCTTTGGGAAATAGAAGTATGAGTGCTGCCAGCATTGCTGCAGAGGTTGAAGGGGTAGGGGGTCAGCCTGTCAGTGCTCAGACCATACGCCACACACTGCATCAAATTGGTGTGCATGGCTGTCGTTCCAGATGGAAGCCTCTTCTAAAGATGATGCACAAGAAAGATCGCAAACAGTTTGCTGAAGACAAGCCGACTAAGGACATGGATTACTGGAAGCACGTCCTGTGGTCTGATGAGACTAAAATAAACTTATTTGGTTCAGATGGTGTCAAGCGTCTGTGGCAGCAACCAGGTGAGGGGTACAAAGACAAGTGTGTCTTGCCTACAGTCAAGCATGGTGGTGGGAGTGTCATGGTCTGGGGCTGCATGAGTGCTGCCGACACTGGGGAGCTACAGTTCATTGAGTGAATCATGAATGCCAACATGTATTGTGACATACTGAAGTAGAGCATGATCCCCTCCCTTCAGAGACTGGGCTGCAGAGCAGTATTCCAACATGATAACCGTCCAAAAACACACCTCCAAGATGACCACTGCCTTGCTAAAGAAGCTGAGGGTAAAGGTGATGGACTGGCCAAGCATGTCTCCAGGAACGCAAGGTCTCTAACATCCACCAGCTCCGTGATGTCATCATGGAGGAGTGGAAGAGGACTCCAGTGGCAACCTGTGAAGCTCTGGTGAGTTCCATGCCCAAGAGGGTTAAGGCAGTTCTGGAAAATAATGATGGCCACACAAAATATTGACACGTTGGGCCCAATTTGGACATTTTCACGTAGGGGTGTACTCACTTTTGTTGCCAGTGGTTTAGACATCAATGGCTATGTTAGTTATTTTAAGGGGACAGCAAATTTACACTGTTATTCAAGCTGTACACTCAATACTTTACATTGTAGCAAAGTGTAATTTCTCCAGTGTTGTCACATGAAAAGATATAATAAAATTTTTACCAAAAAATGTGAGGGGTGTACTCACTTTTGTAAGATACTGTATATATCTGACTGCCTGCACAGTATATATAGTCTACACGGAATGCAGAGTATATATATTGTAACAATCCGGGGTGATTAAGCTCTAGTGGTGCATGCGAGTTGAAGAAAACGTGTCAATCCTCGCAGGGGTATTCAGCATTACAGTCCTGCTTCAGAACCAGCATTTAGCCTTCCTGGTTAAAAACACAGCACTCCTGCTCAAGCCTTACACCTTAGGCCTTGGGCTGTCTTTAATATGGTTTGGGCCCTGGGCAAACATTTTTTTTGCCCCCCCCCCCATGCATATTTGCTCTTCACCCCAACATCTACAAAAACAGACACACACATAGAATTATCTAAAAAAAAATAATGTGCAGACCCCCTTCACAGCAGTCCCACAGTGTCCTCAGTTCCCTTTCATGTCACAGTGCCCCATTACATTGCAGACATTTCCACATCACAGTGCCCCAATTACATTTCAGCCATTGTCACATCCCATATTCGCATGTAGGTGTTTTGGCGGCCCTTTTGCAGATAGCGGCGCTTTTATCCCTTTTTTGGCCGCTAGCGAGGGTTAAAAGCGTCCCGCTAGCGGCCAAAAAGCGCAGCAAAAACGGCGGTAAAGCGCCACTAAAAAGAGTGGCGTTTTACCGCCGACACCCGGGCGATTTCAGTGTGAAAACAGCTTAAATACAGTATGCCATGTGCTGTAAATGATGCTGTGTGCTCTCCTCTGAGGCCTCACTCAGCCTGGACTGCAGGTCTGGTCAGTGTTAAACTTTCTTCTATAACACAGACATGGCATGGGGATAGGAAGCAGGAGCCAGGGGAGATAAAGAAGACCTTACCTTGTCCTGGAAAGCTCTGATCAATTCTCCACACTGCTTAGTTTCACTTGACCAGGCAGGCACCAGACCGCGGTCTCACTCCTCCTCCGCTCCTCATCAGTTACACCGTATGCATAGCAAGGGGCGGGGCCAGAGCATCAGTGGAGCTCAAGGCCCCACCCCCCCTCGGCCCGCTCCTCCGCCGCGCACGCCACTGATGACAGCGAGTGACAGTCTCAGACTGTCTGCCTGTTAGGGTTTTTTCAGCGCTGATTTGCGGGCAGCATGCAGGCTTAACGGGCAGCTCTGCTTTGGGCCCCAAGCAGTGACAGGGCCCTGGGCAGCTGCCCCGTTTGCCCTGCGGTAAAGACGGCCCTGGACATACCTGACATACCTGACATTCAGCACCTCTGTGCTTGCAGCTTCATGCTGCACTGGCTCCCTCCTGACTCCTAGGCCAGAATCTCTAAGGGTATTTTCACACAGAGGCGCTGGGTGTGCTGGCGGTAAAGCGGCGCTATATTTAGCGACGCTGGGTGCGCTGGCGTTTTAGTGGCGCATTTCGCCCGCTAACGGGGCGGTTTTACCCCCCGCGAGCGGCCAAAAAAGGGTTAATACCGCCCGCAAAGCGCCGCTCCAGCAGCGCTTTGCAGGCGGGTTCGGAGCGCTGCCCCATTGTTTTCAATGGGAGGGGGCGCTTTAGGAGCGGTAAATACACCGCTCCTACAGCGCACCAAAGATGCGGCTTGCAGGACATTTTTCAGCGTCCTGCAAGCGCAGCGCTCCTGTGTGAAAGCCCTCGGGCTTTCACACTGGAGACACAGCAACGGCTGTTTGAAGGCGCTTTGCAGGCGCTATTTTTAGAACTTTAGCGCCTGCAAAGCGCCTCAGTGTGAAAGGGGCCTAAGGATGAGCACTAACCTCTATTCCTGGGATGATTATGAAGCCAGTGACAGGTGTGAAATTAGCAAGCCTACCATAATAAGGCATACACTGCTCATATGCACCTGTGACATGGGGTCACATCAACACAAAAAAAAAATATATATATAGATATACTTCACGGTATATATATTAATACAGCGCTCAAAATTTTAAGTCCTGAGCTACTAGCCAGGCCACCCAACCCCTACCCTGCCCCGCCTCCAATTCTGCCCCTAAACTTGCCCTCATAAATTCTCATGAAATTACACTTAAATGTTTTATGCAGAATTAAGTTATAAAAATATTAACAACAACTTTATCCGTGTCCATCAGTGCAGCCTCACCTGTGTCCAATGTCCATCAATGCATCCTCACCTGTGCCCAACAAAGCAGCCTCACCTGTGTCCATTAATGCCACTTCACCCGTGTCCATCAATGCTGCTTCACCCGTGGCCATCAATGCAGCCTGCCCGTGTCCATCAATGCAGCCTGCGCTTGGCCATCAATGCAGCCTGCCCGTTCCCGCCAATGCAGTCTGCCTGTGCCCACCAATGCAGCATGCCCATGCCCACCAATGCAGCATGCCCCTGCCCACCAATGCAGCATGCCTGTGCCCACCAATGCAACATGCCTGTGTCCACCAATGCAACCTGCCTGTGTCCACCAATGCAGCCTGCCTGTGCCCACCAATGCAGCCTCCCTGTCCCCACCAATGCAGCATGCCTGTGCCCACCAATGCAGCATGCCTGTGCCCACCAATGCAGCCTGCCTGTGTCCCCAATTGCAGTCTGCCTGTGCCCCCATATGCAGCCTGCCTGTGCCCACCAATGCAGTATGCCTGTGTCCACCAATGCAGCCTACCTATGCAGGGGAAGAGAGGAGAGGAAGAGGATTGCCGGCCGGATGATAAGAGCGCCGAGGAACATCACTGGAACAGCTTTAATTTAAATTGCTGTGTGTTCCTGCTGCTCGCAATCACATACAGCCCTGCATCCTGGGCGGGAAACTTTGATACACGTCACACGCCCCGGTATTGGACAGGTGATCTGTCTAGCAAAGTCCCGGGACCAGGAGGGAAACACAGGAAACACACAGCAATTCAAATGAAAGCTGCTCCAGTGTTATCGGCCGGCTCCCTCTTCTCTCTACCTCTCAGCGATCACTTGGAGAAGGACTCCCATTCAATCCCATGCCTGCCAGTGGTGCTCACCCCCCCCCCCCCCCCCCCCGTTCCCAGGCAGCCCATCCTCGCCAGCCCACATTTTCCTCTTGCAAAATGCGAGTGGAAAATTTGAGGGCTGCTGTATATATATATATATATATATATATATATATATATATATATATATATATTTTTTTTTAAGATTAGGGTGATCAGACTCAAGCGGACTGTGTCATTCAGCTTTTTCAGAACACTTGCCTCTCTAGCCTTCAGTCGCAGGAGACACAAGCTTCTAACTCTGGCACCATTAAAGGGGAATTTAATTAAATGAGGGGCGCTAGTACCAACATGAGATACTAAATTAATTAATAGGTTAATTAATTGTATATTCTGAACTGTATAGTAGAGACTAAGAGCTTATTGAAAAAAGGTGTGCAGACACAATATAGATCTACCATGAACTAAGCTAATTAATAACTATTTAAAGTGACAATAGTGAACCACATTTGGTTACTCATACATTACAACCATTATAATGTGAATAATTAAAAATTGGTTAAAGTGTGTTTATACAAACAATAATAACACCAGACACCTAGCGTGAACCAGTGAGGTATAAATTAATTGTTACCCCAGAGATAATTAGCACACAAAAATAGAGCTAACCGAGCTCTATTTAAATTATATAATATAAATATAACAAACCCTGTACCTTGTATCACAATGTGTACAACGAAAGTTAATGATCAAGCACTTGTGCCCAATCTAATATATAAAAAGTGCAAACCAACAAAATTGGCAAATAATCCCAATATCTTGGGTACATCCAAAAAACGTGAAAAATATTATATAAATTAGACAGTGTTAATTGATATAACGCAAAGTTCATATAGTAGTCCTTGCTGTAAAACGCCACAATCACTCCTGTAGATATAGCTTGTGCACCATCACCAGACAAATTCTCGATCCACCCAATGTGAGAACCAGCAGTATTAAATGGCCTCTTACCAAATGGAGTTGATTACTTTGTTTAGAAGCAATCAAATGTGCTTTCACAGGATTGTGCCTGTACACTGAGTGACACACCCTCACTCAAGGGCTCTCTTCCCTCTATCAGACCAGCTCAGATGGAATGGATTGGAAACATATATGGGAATATAAAGAGAGGCGCACCTCATAGCGTAATAACGTTTTTATTTAAAAAATAGCATAAAAAAACACAGCAGCCAATTGCTCACTTACATTTTCCAGTGCCTACCCGGCACTGAGGCTACTTGCGATATGTTAAAAGATTCGATGGAGCAGCAGATCCTTCCCTCGTGGCGTGCGTCTCTAGCGTGCGTTCCACTCACCAGACAACCAAAGCCAATATCACAGGAAGTCCAGCAATAGTGCATCCAAAGATACAAAGTGATCAGGTACCGCCTACCGACGTACGTTTCGTGTTTGTCACGTCTTCAGGCACGCCACCCTGAAGACGTGACAAACACGAACCGTACGTCGGTAGGCGGTACCTGATCACTTTGTATCTTTGGATGCACTATTGCTGGACTTCCTGTGATATTGGCTCTGGTTGTCTGGTGAGTGGAACGCACGCTAGAGACGCACGCCACGAGGGAAGGATCCGCTGCTCCATCGAATCTTTTAACATATCGCAAGTAGCCTCAGTGCCGGGTAGGCACTGGAAAATGTAAGTGAGCAATTGGCTGCTGTGTTTTTTTTTATGCTATTTTTTAAATAAAAACGTTATTACGCTATGAGGTGCGCCTCTCTTTATATTCCCATATATGTTTCCAATCCATTCCATCTGAGCTGGTCTGATAGAGGGAAGAGAGCCCTTGAGTGAGGGTGTGTCACTCAGTGTACAGGCACAATCCTGTGAAAGCGCATTTGATTGCTTCTAAACAAAGTAATCAACTCCATTTGGTAAGAGGCCATTTAATACTGCTGGTTCTCACATTGGGTGGATCGAGAATTTGTCTGGTGATGGTGCACAAGCTATATCTACAGGAGTGATTGTGGCGTTTTACAGCAAGGACTACTATATGAACTTTGCGTTATATCAATTAACACTGTCTAATTTATATAATATTTTTCACGTTTTTTGGATGTACCCAAGATATTGGGATTATTTGCCAATTTTGTTGGTTTGCACTTTTTATATATTAGATTGGGCACAAGTGCTTGATCATTAACTTTCGTTGTACACATTGTGATACAAGGTACAGGGTTTGTTATATTTATATTATATAATTTAAATAGAGCTCGGTTAGCTCTATTTTGTGTGCTAATTATCTCTGGGGTAACAATTAATTTATACCTCACTGAGTCACGCTAGGTGTCTGGTGTTATTATTGTTTGTATAAACACACTTTAACCAATTTTTAATTATTCACATTATAATGGTTGTAATGTATGAGTAACCAAATGTGGTTCACTATTGTCACTTTAAATAGTTATTAATTAGCTTAGTTCATGGTAGATCTATATTGTGTCTGCACACCTTTTTTCAATAAGCTCTTAGTCTCTACTATACAGTTCAGAATATACAATTAATTAACCTATTAATTAATTTAGTATCTCATGTTGGTACTAGCGCCCCTCATTTAATTAAACTATCAATTAAATCATCTAGATTTCATAGGGAGCAGCTGTACTGGGTTTATAGTAATAATATTAGTATAGACCTTTTTGAATTATCCTAAGCGCGGAGCCAGACAAGCCAATGTGAGTGGCCGTCTACAATTTTTAACAAGTGCATTATGGGGTGTTCCGCCGCACTCAAATTTTCTGCGAGCGCCCCATAATATTCGCTATTCAGAATGCAGAATTCTGAATAGCAAATACTGTATTCTAACTTACATTCGACTCGAACATCGTGCCCATCCCTACAGCTGACATACTGTATATGTGTGCCATAGCTTGTATTTCTTTAAAAGTGGCAGCACAGCAGAGAGGTGGAGCAACAGTCAAATTTAGACTTTAGACTTTTTCAGTGTGGCTCTTATTCCTTAAAGTGACACTAAACAATATCCTTATTCTCCAATAATCCATACATGTCAACTACTTAATGGCCCTGTAATATATTTTTCATGAAAATATTTCTTTCTGTGGTCTTCTGCCTCCTTGTACCATCCTCTGTGAGATCTGAAACCTGTCCTTTTCCCTCTCTCTTCTGTTTGTTTGGAACAAGCAGTGCATGTTAGGTGTGCTCATGGGCACTACTCTATTAACTCTACAAATCCCGAAGTCCTAGTCCCTTGTCCATCTCGGGATTAAATGTGGCCACCCTCTAACAAGAAGTCAAATAGCACCAAAAAAAAAAAGGAAACTGGAAATTTGGAGGAGGCTGAGAGCAATAGAAGGTACAATTTTGAGTTAAGAATACATACTTGAGTAGAATGTTTTTTTAACCACTTGCCGAACGTGTTGAAGCGGAAACACGGCTACAGCTTAATTGTCCAGTTCTGAGAGGGCATCTATTACCGTCCTCACAGAATTCTGCCCCATACGCACCCTTGGAGCGCGCATTGGATGTGCTCTGTTATCTCTGTGTCCTTCGGACACAGCTGATCACAGATTAAGGCTAAGGACCAACCACAGCGGCCGTTTACCATGTGATCACCTGTGTCCAATCACAGGTCATTACGTATAAACAAATGCTGGTTATCGCATGTCCTTTCCTCAGTGTTGTCACTGTGTGAGGAAAGTAAAGCTGATAACCGGCTATCCTGTGACAGGGGACATATACACTGATAATCAGGGCACTGATCATCATTGCCCTGATTACCAGTGCAGCCCCATCAGTGACAATCAGTGTCCATCAGTGCAGCATATCAGTGCCAATCAGTGCTGCCTATTAGTGTCCATCAGTGCCGCCCTATCAGTGCCCATCATTGCAGCTTATCAGAGGCCATCAGTGCTGCCGCATCAGTGCAGCCTCATTAGTGCAGCTTATCAGTGGCCATCAGTGCAGCCTCATCACTGCCCACCAGTGCACCTCATCACTGCCCACCAGTGCCCACCAATGCATCCTATCAGTGCCCATCAGTGCAGCCTATCAGTGCATATCGTGAAGAAGAACAATTACTTATTTGCGAAATTATATAACAGAAACAAAGAATATTTTTGTTTGTTTAGCAAAAAATAAAAAACCCAGTGGTGATTAAATACCACCAAAAGAAAGCTCTACCTGTCTCAAAAAAAATTATAAAAATGTCATATGGGTACAGTGTTGCATGATTGCACAATTGTCATTTACATTTTGACAGCAGTGAAAGCTAAAAAATTGGCCTGGGCAGGAAGGGATTGAAAGTGCCATGTAGGCAAGTGGTTAAACCAGAGTTTAGTGTCACTTTAATGTATGTGGAGCAATGAAAGGTTTAGGAAACCTTTTCTTACAACAGAAAAATTGTGAATATAGGCAAAAGGGGGAGTAAAATTCTTCTACAATGTGTGTGTTTACTGTGTCCTGGCTGAGACAATAAACTCAGTGTACTAAACCCCATGCATACAGGTAACATTGACAGCACTGGGTGTATTGATTATAAAAACGAAGGCCTTAGCATAGTAAATTATGATTATACACATGCATAGTCAGGCAGATAAAACTCCTTGGAAGGCCCAGGGTATGTTCACAGTGCATTAAGCTTTCCAGACCAGAACGAAGGACGGAGAAGCATTTGCAGAGTACACCCACTTTACTCAAGAAAAATATAAATATCTAATATGTATCTATGGAAAGCAGGGTTAGGCGTGGACTTTTGGTACTGATAAAATACATGTTTACTTACTCAGTTACTCAGCACTGCTGCTCGGCTTTAGCTCTTTATGTGAACTGTGCATAGTATAAAAGAAAGAAAATAGGATCAAACCCAACACATATGTAATTATATACAGTATATTTAAACATAAAGGCTCTCTAATTAGCACTGCTGTCTTCCAGCACTAAGCCCGGGTTTGACAACACCACTATGTGCATTAGGTTCCTACATTCTTTTATTGTTTCCATACACAATCTAAAAATAAACGTTGGCTATAGACTGTGCTTGTTCTTTTTACTGTTGAACGAATATTAGATAATAAGCTTTAATGAGGTCAAAAGAAAATCTGTCATAAAATGAAAATGGCAGATTTAGCTGCTTATTACTTTTGAAAAATGTTAGTTGCCTGACTGTCCTAGTGATCTATTATCTTGACCGCTGAGGCACAATGGGCCTAGGTACAAATCAAATGTAACATAAATGGATAAACCCCCCCACCCTTGCCCCCTCACCCCATTTAATAAACACACTTAAGCCCCATACACACGGTCGGACTTTTTCATGGATTCTGTCCGATCGGACAATGTTGTTGAAAAATCAGACCGTGTGTATGCACCATCGGACAGTGTACGTCGGATTGTCCGACGGACAAAGTCTTATCTCCTGCTGGAAAGATTTGCCGACAACACGGTCCGATCGCACCAAATCCGATCGTGTGTACGGTTGTCCGACCGGACAAAGTGCTACACATGCTCAGATCACATTACAAGACCAAAGCTATTGGCTACTAGCCTCTACGTAGTCCCGTCGTAGGCAACAAACGTCACCACGTTCAGAATGATCGGATTTTCCGACAACTTTGTCCGACCGTGTGTACGCAAAACCAACATCAGACAAAGTATGACGGACAGGATCCGACCGACCTGGTCCGCGGATTGTCCGACCGTGTGTATGGGGCTTTACAAACATTAGGTTGGAAAGGGCAAGGCCACAGCTTTATTTAAATTCCAACACATAACATGTAAACACTTTAAACCAGTGCCAGTCACAGTTGTACTGTGAGCACACAATTCCAAAAGGGGCCGACCTTACCATAAGTGCTGGACAAACAGCCTACTTGCAATTTTCCATAAAGGGCATCATTACAGCAACTTTAATGCTGGCAAGGTCAAGAAACCGCAGCAAGCTGTGACATACCATAAAGAAAAACGGGGCAAGAGGATGGGCAGCTCTTCCAGCCACGTTCTTCAAAAAACCCAGAATTCCATGTGTGCAATACTTTTCTCAATAGCATCTCTAAGACATTCACTGGCGTCCTCCGGTTTAGAAAGGCCAGGCTTGGACTGTGGTTAATTTCCCTTCCGGAAACAGCGGCTGGTGGAGTGAGCACCCCTGCAAAGTGAGAATTCGTGCTTAAAACAGCACACGGTGTACCACTTGCAGTGGCTCTCATTGAACAGCCAGCAAAGACCTTTTCTGGGGGCAGCCGCGTTCCGGAGAGAACGCTGGCCGGGGACTGAAAGGACAAAGGCTTGTGGAGGCACATGAGCAATAACCACAGGCTGTCGTCTTTGCAACCAAAACAAAACTCCTTACGTGCCACCATTTTTGGCAAAACTGGGTGTCATAGTGAAACCAACACTGACCCCTGTAAAGCTTATAGGCACCCCAAATAAGGTCTAGGTAGCAGAAGATGCAGCCAAATCCGGGAATCACTCACAAAGCACTCCGGCATAAGCACAGAACCCCTGCAGCCAGTTCCTGAATGTCCAAAAAAGCTGCTTTGATTTGTCGCCCTGCGCCGCAACATCATCACAACAAGTCTTGTCGATTGTCTCCCTGTCGGGAGGGACTAGTGCGAGAAAATCAATAAATTTGCAACGACAGATCTTGTCCTTGACGTCCTCTGACAGGTGCGTGCCAGTCGGCGAAACCGCCCACAAAGCGCCACCTGCAATGGAGCTTGAACTAATCGCTGGACCCGACACCCCCATGTGGGACAGGACCAATTTATCCGAAGTTACAAATTACCCGAAATAACGAATGCCGCATCTAAACGAATGGAACGTAATGAATTAATAATAATAAATAATAATAATATTTTTTTTATAATTATACTTATTTATTATTATTAATTTGTTATGTTTGATTTGTTTAGATGTGGCATTCGTTATTTCTGATAATTCGTAACTTCGGATAAATTCATATTTATAGAATGTAACGTTCACTAACAGACAAATTTGAAAGGAAATTCCAATACCTATAATTTAATAGTTAGAAATAGTTATTATTAGTTAGTTAGTTATTATTTTGTATTTTTGGGTTTTCAAATTTTCGGATTTTTGTTCTTATTTTCGGATTTTCATTCTTTTGGATTTTCGAATTTTGAATTTCAGAGAACCGTTCTTTTGAATTTTCTAATTTTGGATTTTTGTTCTTTTGAATTTTTTACGAAACTTTGGAAAAATTTGTTAAAACGGGTTCTCGACAAATTTTTGTCGAAAAACTCATTTGGAACGAAATGAATTGCACGTCTCACAAGAATGGTATAACTTAAATTGTAATCTTTAAACCAAGAATTACAATTTCCGAATCTGTCACAGTCCCCCACCTACATAGCAACTATACAAAAAGAAGAAGACAGCTGACACTATATTAAAAAGCAGTGGCAAGGTTTCCCATCTGCCCAGGGGGAAAGAGACCAAAGTAACTTCAATGCATAGTAGAAGAGTACAGTAATTATAATTAAGGCCCAGTACACACGAGCCGAATGTCAGGCGGCATCAGCCGGGACATGACTGAAAAAGGTCTTCCGATCAGGTCCCAATCAGTGCTCTCAGCCAAGGAAATGTTCTGGTGGGGGGCTTCCCCTGTCAGAACACAATATGTCAGCGGGGGAGATTGATGTACTAACATCAGATTGTTAGTACATCTGCTCCTCCCAAGCTCTTCCTTCTTTTTTTTTGTTCAGACTGCTGGGTTGAACGAAAAAAAAAAAAAAAATACTAGTGTGTACTAGGCTTAAGTGCATTGCTTGCCACCTAAAAATTGCAGGAATGAGAAGAGTAGCATTTGGCAGTGTAGCCTGTTGCGGAAAGGCACCGCTGAAAAACAGAGACAAGCAGGAAAGCGGACAAGGCTGAGCCATCTAGATGTATTAGAAAGGGTCCCACTTGCCTAAGTCGGCACTGTAAGAACTCTTCAACCACAGCAACGGACAAATGTGAGACAAAGTACAGCAAAACATTACGAACTTCCATACTGACCAGATCGACATTGGCTTGTTGCAGCAGATCCCTCCATTCCTGCCAGACTTTCAAGTAAGCTGACTACGTAGACCTACTCAAAGAGTTCCTGATCAAGCCCGAGACGACTCTAAAGCAATTTTCCACAGCTTCCGTGGACAAGGAACTCTTGTTGCTTCGCTCCCGGTGCCAACTCCTGGAATTTGTCCAGCTGAAACCGAGACAAAGCATCTGCCAATGTGTTAGTAGTCCCTGGCAGGTGCACAGCATACAAGAACACATTCAATTGCAGGGAACATAGAGCAAGATGACACAACAGACGAATAACAGGAGCAGAAGATGCAGAAAGACAGTTGATGACCTAAACCACCCCTAAATTGTCGCAATGCAAACAAACTTTCCTGTTGCGAAAAAAATTCCCCCCGATTTCCACCACAACAAGAACTGGAAACAATTAAAGAAGAACAAGGTTCTTCAAGAAACCAGCCTCCCTCCGCACAGCAAAAGATAGCATAGTCGAACAAGGTATAGGACACTGCGCAGGCCTCCGGATCAATTGCATCATTAACAGAACTGCCTTTCGGGAAAGACAGATGATGAATCAATCAAAACTTATTAGGTTTCTTTTTGGGTACAACACCCAAAGGACAAACCACCAAGTTTTGCAAGGGAGAGCTAGCGAAAGGGCCAGCCATGCATCTCAATGCCACCTCTTTGGCAAGTTTTTCAAAGACTACCTCCGGATGTAACCGAGCTGAGTGCAAGTTATCCGCAAAAAATGGGGGATGCAAGAAAGAGAGCAAGGAGTAATAAAACCCACCACAAAACACTGGTCCAATAACCGTGCAGCCTCCCGATCTGGATACTTACTTAGGAAAGTCCACATCCTTTCCACCTTCACGGGAGCCGTCCCTCTTACTTGTAGGGTTGCTGGAACATCCCTTGCCTTGTCTAAAGCATTGGTAGAGGAGGTGGGCACCACTGCGAATGGAGCATTCATGCATGAAACGGCAACTGGTCCCAAACCTGCACACTTCTTCATTAAATTGCCAACAATACCCCTTACGCTTTGTGGCCGACTGCCCTGGGGTACTGGGACTAGAATTATCTGAAGACGAGAGCAAATTGGGCAATAAGCCCATAGGAACAAAGAACACATTGCAGTACACAACTACTTCTCAAAGACGATGAAGCCACAAAGAAAAGGAGGATCTGCATCTCTTCCAGTCACAGTAGTACATGTTTGCCTGTCTTGTGCCATCCATTGTGTATAATTGTGTTGCTAGCTGTGATTGGTGACAGCGATGACATGTTACAGACAGAGCAAATCACAGCAAATCTGTACCATGTGATTAGCTGTGGCCAATCACAGTTAATTACAACAAAACACACTGAATGAAGCTTCTTTCAGCAAAAATGGTTGCGTATACTAGTAAAATCAACTGGTATAAACAGACATAATGTGTTAAAAAGAAATCTGGATCTCTTACCCAGAGTAGTAGTGTTACAATAGTAACACTGTATTTCTCTGGTCACAGTGTTTAAAAAAAAAAAAAATTGTGACAAAATATTACAACTTCAAAAACTTGCCATGCCTCTTACTAAATACCTTGAAGTGTGTACTTTCCAAAAAGGGGTGATTTGGGAGATATTTGTACTGTCCTGGCGTTTTCGAGCCTCAAGAAATTAGATAGGCCATCAGTACATCAGGATTGATTGATTGATTTTAAGATATTTACCATAGACTACTATAACTTTCCTACAGACTAAATAATATA
>CM053029.1:389259963-389288137 GCA_028564925.1 Lithobates sylvaticus | reverse complement strand
GGGGCGGATCAGCACTGATCCGCCCTGTGTGAAAGAGCCCTTACTCTTTAAATAATGAACTCCCATTTACTGGCATTGTTGTCATGTTGTATTGTACGCATGGAAATTTAACTTTTTCCTGACAGGTAATGAAAGTGTAAATCTAACAAGAGAATTATATCATTAATTTATTATTGGGATTAAACACGTCTTGCTTAGACAGTAGTTTTTCACTAATTTCCACTGGTATATCTTGGATAAAATTTTCATATCATAATACTTTGAGAAGATGACTAAATAAAAATTTGAAATGTATTTTAAACGTTCATGCCAGCTGGAACACACAAGTGTATCAAGCATCCTAATATAACCTTAGAGGAATTGCCTGCTATTTATGGCTCTGATTATATGGCAGAGGTCACAGTCAGTTACAGGTCATTCTGGGTTAGAGCAGTTTATGAAATGCACTGAAAGCATATAGATAAAAGATTTATTATAATTTCATCCAAATTATCTAATACTGTATTTAGTAGCAATTTACTATATATAAAATAAAAACATGTATGAATGTTATGCATCTCAACTGCATATCATTCTGTTTATTCTGATCACCCTTACTAAAATCTTTAATAGCTACAAGTTCTGGGCTTTTCATAATATACAAATACCCAGATGGCACGAATGTAAAATATAACCAAACTTCAAAAAAGTTTATTCAGGAAAGAACTAAACTCCTTTTTCCATGTTAGCGGAATAGTTTAGTGATACACAGTGCTTAGGCAAATTCACCAAGCCTGTTGAATGTCATTTTTTTTATTCATTATGTTGTACAACGGTCTTTCAGGTAATTTATCAAACACTTAAGTTAAAAGGACAACCCTAGTGAAAACATTGTTTAGTTTTAAATACAGTGTAGAAGTGTCAGAACCTCTGTCCACTTTTATTGTTGTCTGTTTCCCTATTTATTTTCAAAGGCTTGATTCACATCTATGCATGTTGCTTATTTTTTTCATATATTTATTCCTGCTCTTCTCTTTATGCAGGACTTTTTGGGACTTTTGTGGAGTGAGTCTGGTTCATTATCCAGTCTTTGCTTCATATAACACATTGCTTTAACCTTTTTATTACTGGAACGTCCTGATATAGAATGTTATGATAGGTAAGCTTATGCTTATTTTTTATCACCATGTCTAATTTTTATTTTTGGATCATTTTCTCCTTTTTATTTTTTTTTTGGATCATAGGACCAATGTATTGTTTGATCTTCATTTCTATTTATTTTCTTAACTACTGTAGTGTCCACATTTTATAAGGATTCAACATCTCAAAGGTGTCCCTAATTGCTAAGATTTTTTTCAGCACCCCTGCTTTTATATCTTGTCTAGATATAGCTGTGGTAGGTATGGAGGCCATGTTGGTCCACATTTTTGAGACTGATTTTTGGCTCTGAATGAGCTATGTTGTCTCTATTCAATTATTATTTATTTCTCTTTTTTTTTTTTATTGGCTGCCTTCTACCCCCCGCAGCCACACTTCGTAGGTGGTAGTTTGCTACCTCTTTGGCCTCCCCTTGCTGAGTGTTCCGGCCGGGTATATTGGGGTAGGTATGGGTTACTTTGGGACTTTGGGGGTGTTGTTTTCCATCTGGTTGGTGGGAGGGGGGAGGTGTGTATTGTCTTGCCCCTTTGGTTTAACCCTCAACCTGACGTTTAATGCAGCCTCTATGCTATACACTATTTTTTGTATTTTGATGTTTATTTTTGTTATATTTTTCTTTGTTTATAGAGTTATTTTTTCATATTGGTCACGTCTTGTTCCCCTGAGGAAGCCAATGCCTTGGCAAAACATGTAGGGAAGACCTGACCCACATGTATATTCTGGTCTATATCATCGGAGGCCATCATCAAATGTTATGTGCTCCCTACTTTTAATTGTTCAATATTGATCATTACTGTATTTGCCATAGTTATATTTGTATACTTTGTAATAAAATCTATGTTTTTTTATTCTATATCAAACAAATTCTTCTCTGTTTGAGTTATGGTGGCATCGTAATAATCCCTTCCTTTTTGGTCCTTCCTACTTCCGTAATAATGATTGTGATTATTGCCACTTTCTGCAATTTTCTGCCCTCCTTCTAGGTGCCTCTTCTACCAGTCACTTGGCTAAATAAGCAAAAATGCCAGTTCTGACATTACAAAAGCTACAAATAGGCAATCAAAAACAATAAGGGAATAAACACTTGGTAGGTAAAATACACAGGCAACAAATGGGCATCTGTAAAATTTAGAAAACAAACAAGCAATTATTACAATCTGTAGAAATCAAACAGACCACTGTGACAATTTATGAGCAACAAATGGGCAAAAGAGACAACAAACTCCACCCTCCCCAATAAAAAAATCTCTCCTTCCCAGCAAAAATATCCACCCCCCCCTCTACCTCCCTCTACCATAAATCCCCCTATACCCCCGAAAAATCCCACCCCCCCCCCCCTCATCTAGCAGAATATCCCTCGCTGCCAACAAATATCTCCCCTCCTTCCATGCATAAAATTTACCAGGATACTGATTAATAGAGTGGTGAAGAATAGAGGAAGTTCTTCAAGACTACCCATCGACTTTGTCATGTGACACATACAAGTCAAGAAGGAGTCTGGAAGAGCTTCCTTCCACTTGGCATTTTGGGTCTACATGAGTGGGCACCTTGCCGCTAAGTGGGTGCTTCTGCAGAGACATGGGCAACACTACCTTTGCAAGGACCAATGCATAACAGTAATTGACAAGTATCATTAACCCAGGACAACTACCCTGGAGCATACAACCTGACCCATCGTGGGTGTACGCCTCTAGCTACAATTGGTCAGAAGGAAGGAACATAATCCACCCTTTCTCATTTTATTCCAGGAGCTTTTTTTGGCATTCCAGGACTTAAATCAGAGTAATATTTTAGTTGTGTTCTAATAATCAATATCTTGTATGTCAAATATTTTTAAACCCAACTGCAAATCTTTAAAGGCACAATGTTCCTTGTTTTACTTGTAGTATTTAAATATGTCAAAACAAAAAATTAAAAACAATGTATATATTATAATGGGCCTCCCAATGAGGCTAAGGACCTGTGTAATTAGGCCTTCTTGTTGGCAGTTATCCTTTGACTCATGTCTCACACCTTAATTGTGGGCAATGATTCAGTGATTAAGCTCTGCCTGCCCACATCGGAAATAATATGTGGAACCTGATGTCTACCTCATTTCAGCCTAATCCCACGTGTGGGACAAGTGTTTTGTTTCATGACAGATTCCTGTAAAATGTTTTTATTTAATAAGATAATTCCACTTTCATTAAAAAACTAGTTATATAAGTGATAGCTATACATTCCAACTCAATATGCAGACAACTACCATATTCTAAAACTATGAGCCTATATATATGGCTTCCTTGGAACCAGAAAAGCAATCACATGCTCACACAACTGGGTTACTTCTATGATCAGCAGACTTTCTTCTCACTGAGACTGAGATTGATCAAGGTAGAAACCCCCATTTATTGGTAGGGAATATGAAATGATAGCGGGGTGTGCATGGAATATATTCAACAACAGAAGCAGCAGCAGCTGTGCGCCGCAATTACGTTTCCCAAAATTCTTGAAAATTATATTACTGACCAGAAGAGAGTTTTTCAGTAATACAAGTAGAGATATACTTTATTATTTTTTGTAGGTAGCCCAATTACTCCAATTTTTTGGGCAAACGGTTCGACCCGAGCATGAGTTCAAGCTGAAAATTTGCCTGTTTGGCCGTTCGCCGAACACCCAAATGTGCAGGGTGTTAGTCGGGTGTTCGCTCCACTGAACACCCTGCATTCTGTGCCCTGATTGGGCAAAGATTTGCCCAGTCATGGCACAGTGTAAGCTGGTTGTTATGGATCGTGGTGTCTTTAACAACCGATGAGTCATCAGCTGTCAATGGGTTTCCCCGCTGGAAGCTGAATAAAAAAAAAAGCCATGCCCTCCCCCCCCCCCCCAGTACATAGCAGGCTTTTCGGGTCTGGTATGGATTTTAAGAAGAACCCCACACCAATTTTTGGCACGGGCTCCACGGGCTCCCCTCCAAACCATACCAGATCTTTATCGGGGCATGCAGCCTGGCAGGTCAGGAAAGGGGGTACGAGCATGCCCTGAACCATACAAGGCCACATGCCCTCAACATGCGGGGGTGAGTGCAGAGCCCCTCCCGCCCCAAAGCACCTTGTCCTCATGTTGATGGAAACAAGGGCCTCAACCCCACAACCGTAGTCAGGGGTTTCCCCTTTTAACAAGAACCCAGGCCCCCTATGCGAATGAGTATCAGGTACATAGTATTCCTACCCATTCACCAAACAGGAGACAAGTTTTTGACAAATCCTTTATTAAAAAATAAAAAATAAATGTCCCTTGATGTAAATCCATCGTCAATCACGCTGCCCGCTGGACCCGAAAACAAAAAATGCTCCGCTTTCTGGAACGGCTCCCCGCCGAATGCCTCCTCTGCGCTTTTGACAGTTCTTATATAGGTAAGTGCAGGGCCACCTGGCGATTACCGTCCTGCAAGTGCACCGCTCCAGTGTGAAAGCACTCAGGCTTTCACACTGGAGTGAGAGAACAGGCTCTTTACAGGCACTATGCAGGCGCTATTTTTAGCGCTATAGCACCTGTAAAGCGCCTCAGTGTAAAAGCAGCCTTAAACATGGGCACTTTTGATTTTTTTTATTCGGCTCCCATAGACTTCAATGAGGTTTGCAGTTCGGGTTAGAACATTTTCCCCTGTTCGGAAGTTCTGCTGCAAACTGAGCAGGGGGGTGTTCAGCCCATGTCTAGTTACAGATATAAGTGATACTCCATAATGAATAGAGGTAATATATTTATGTTATTAATAAACAGTATTATTTAATTCATTCTTTTTCTGTCTCCTTTGTGCCTGAGTGGCAGAACTGATTTGTTCGAATGAAGTAAACAACAGAGTAATCTTACAACTTCACAGCATTGTAAAGTCAGCCTGGACATTGGGTGGACATTGTGTGTTAGGCCTCGTTCACATGGCAAAATGTTAAGAGGTGTTTTGATGTAATTGCACATCCAGCGATTACCTATGATTAACCAGTTCAAGGATTTACCCACTTCCTGACTATGCTATTTTTTGCAATACGGCACTGCGTCGCTTTAACTGACAACTGACGGTCATGCAATGTTGTACACCAACAAAATTTATGTCCTTTTTTTCCCACAAATAGATCTTTCTTTTGGTGGTATTTGATCCCCTCTGCGTTTTTTATTTTTTGCGCTATAAAAGAAAAAAGACCGACAATTTTGAAAAAGAACCTATATTTTTTAATTTTTGCTGTAATAAATATCCCCAAAAAAAGGTCTTCATCAGTTTAGGCTAATATGTATTCTTCTACATATTTTTGGTAAAAAATTGCAATAAGCGTATATTGATTGGTTTGCGCAAAAGTTATAGCGTCTTCAAAATAGGGGATATATTTATGGCATGTTTGTTATTAATTTTTTTTTTTTTACTAGCAATGGCGGTGATGCGACATTGCGGCAGACAGATCGGACACTTTTGACACTTTTTTGGGACCATTAACATTTATACAGCATTCAATGCACTGATTACTGTGCAAATGTCACTGCCAGGGAAGGGGCTAACAGGAGGCGATCAAGGGGTTAAATGTGTTCCCTGGGAGGTGTTTCTAACTGTGGGGGGATGGGACTGACTGGAGGAGAGAGATTGCTGTTCCTGATCACTAGGAACAGCAGATCTCTCTCTCCTCACCTGTCAGAACAGGGATCTGTTTGTTTACATTGACAGATCCCCATTCTGGCTCTGTGGAGCGATTCCGGGTGGGTGGAGGACATTGCGGTCATCGGTCACGTGCAGCGGCTCCGGTGTCGTGCTGCGGGCGCGTGCGCGCCTCCCACAGCTCTTAAAGCGGCCGACATACACCGACGGCGGTTTGCGCTGCCATTGGCTGAGAGCACTGATCAGATGCTGGATGACCAAAAGCCAGACCAGCTGCCATGCAGATGTGACAAATGTCAACTGGTTTCTATTTAACCAGCCAATACCGCCCGATATTCAGCCCATGTGTACGGGGCTTTAGTAAATGCCATTTAACAAAATGTACCTGTAAAATCCTTTTCTTTGAGTACATCACAGGACACAGAGTATCTTCAAAATCATAATGATAGGGTTATGCTGGCATCTTCAAGTTATTGGACACTGGCTAAAAAGGCAAAGACCCTGCCTAGAAATAACAGATCCTCATTAGGCCAGGCTCCAGTTTTCTATAGCAAGCCATGAGCCATAAGCAAGAGGGGTGGGATCTCTGTGTCCCATGATGTAGTCAAAGAAAAGTATTTTACAGGTAACCAAAAATCTGACTTTCTTTTTTGTACATACCTGGACACAGAGCATCTTCAAATTCATAATAATAGAAAAGCGCTAAAGCAATGAAATAAGGGGAGGGCACACAGGAAAAAAACTATCCACCACCCACCCCAAAAAGATAATAATCTCACACAGCCGTCTGCAAGAAACACTGAACGCAAGCTGCATACTCAGAAGCACAAACATTCACTGGACAAAACATAGTAAAGGTATGAACTGAAGCCCAGGTTCCAGCTTTACTAATCTAAGCTACTGATGCTTGATGATGATTGGCTCTGGAATTCCCAAAAAACGTTGTAGAGTTGACTTTTACAAAAAAAAGTGAAAACTGGTTCTCTTTTTTGTATATCCTGGGACACAGACATGCTACACTACTGAACAGTGCCGCCCGGGGAACCCAGAGTGAACGATCGTCCAGCCGGAGTGATCACTGCTGTAGTTTCGCTGGGTCTGGTAAGAGGGCCTGTTGGCCATTATCTATTATTTATCCTAGGGATTGTAATAGGTCTGCAGACTCTGACCATGATAATGTGATAATGACATTGTCGAAAAGGGGCGGCGCATGGATGACCATAAAATGATGCCCCCCCCCCCCCTCCCCAACCCCTGAAAAAAGTTCTCCGGACGCCCATGGTTACAATGTAGGGAAGTTAGAGTTATACTGCAGCTTTATTGCTCTGCTCTTAAGGTCATTTCGATTTTTAAAACTGAGAAAAATAATGCAATCAGCTTTAATGCGGAACTAAACCCTCCATAACTTTACAGCCAAGAAAGCTGTCATCTTATCGTCTGCTTGAACTTCAGTTACCATGGTGCTGCACATGTTATCAGTTATTACACCAGCCATTTGGTGGCTTAACAGTTCCATTGTGAGTACTGTATAAGCAACTGTGACAGTTATTATTCAAGGCATGCCTTGAATGTAACTGTTTTTGGAAAAAGAGTTAAATCAATGATTCTAGTTCTCCTTTAACATTGTATATGAAATTAATTGTTATATTAAATGTTCATGGTAGATTTTATGCTTGCAATATATTATTTTAATATAGTATATATGTAATCAATAAAAACACTCTATATACTCCAAACAAACTCAGAAAAATCCCTGGCCACATTAATACAAGCAAGCACCTGACAAACGGGGGTCATAGGAATATAACCTATGGCAGGCAGTGCACAGCTGAATAAGCAAGTGCCTGACATACAAATAATACAGAAAGTTCCCAAATGTCTGCTAGTAGTCAGGTAGCTTGTAATCACAGTCTTCTAAACACTTCTGCAGCCATGAACCACAAACAACACACTTATCAAAAAAGGATAACAGAAATACATGTAGCACCAGCCCCGAAGGAGCCGCTTGGTAATTTTTGGTTCTCTGTTCTGCGCCTCAACTCCAAGAACAGCCTCAGCCCCTTAGGCACACCTGGCTGAACAATACCACTGTGAGCACAAATGACAACACAGGTGAGCTATACCTTTCGTCATGGCTGAGGGGTATTGCCAATTGCCAATAAACAAGTGCACACCTGTCTTGTGGTAAATATGCTTAATCTATTAATACAGATTAACATAAGAAATCAATTTAAACAAAATTTCACACAACAGACAAATTTGAACACAGGCTGTTAAACAGGAAAAATAAAATAAAAACTATACCCAAATAGAAATGAAAGAAATACAGTTTTATATCATTAGCCAGAACACAGCAAGGATGAATATAATCCTACACTGTGTTTCGAGTGCACTCAAATGCACATACAAGGGTATAGCGCCCCTTTATCTAGCAAACGGCCAAGGTCCCGGGATAACTATGGGTAGGGGCAGTCTTAAGTTTCTAAATCTTCACTAGCTAAACCGTTGGAGCTTGTTGGCGCTCGTCGCGGCTGGCAGTAAGGCCTGCAGGCAGTATTAGGGTAGAAGGTTAGGCAGTTACTATTGGCTCAGTCTATATGGCTCAGTCTATATGGCTCAGTCTATATGGCTCAGTCTATAGCAGCTATAACAAATAATGAGCTATAACAAATAATGAGCACAAGGCCCTCTCACCAGACCCAGCAATAATGATCCATAATGATCCATAATGATTTGGCGGGATGTGCGCTCACTCTGAGTTGCCTGGGCAAATACAGTCTGTAATGCAGCACGTTGGTACCCCGACGTTGGTTCAGCTTGTGGGTCTCTCTCCACTTTCGGGTGCGAACTGTGGTACAGCAAAGGAGCTTCAGTGGCTTCATCCCTCTCTCTCTCTCTCTCTCTCTCTCTCTCTCTGCTAGCCTTCCCTCAGCCACACTTCAGCCTCCCCTCTCTGGCTCAGTCTCTCTCTCTCGCTAAGATAGCACTCACCTCAACACCCGTCCGCTCACCACACTGTCCTCCGTACAGGTCTTGGCAGCCTTAAGATGCTGGGGCAGCGCAGATCTCCCCCCTGTTTCAGGAGCCCAGACTGGCACAACTTCAGAGGCTTTTGTGGCTTGGGCTCTCTTGTCTGGGATGGTGCTGGGCTGCTTGGTTGTCCCTTATTGATGCACAGTTCTCCTTTTACACTCCTTCACAGCCACGGGTATCACTTCCTGAAAAAAAAACTTTTCACTTCCCTGTGTCATCTGTGTATCTTCATGTCCAGGAAGGAAAGGTTAGCATCTCCCTATCTCCATCTTGTAGCCAAAAGGAGAAACTGCATAACAAATAGTCTTACATTATAATCTATGCATGACATAATGCTTGATACATACAGAATAACAAAATAATCCTTAAGCCAACCTGACCACATGGCATGTTACTAAAAAAACATTATCATCAGCATCAAATGACAGGCTGGCTAAAAGTACTATCATTTTTTTATTAATAAAATATCAAAGGAATAATATAAACAATCACGTACATTAACCAACCTCATTGCAAAAAAATGCCAGTTTCAAGATCGTTGTCTTTTAACACCACTATATACATCTATGCAGGGGCGTTGCTAGGTCTATAAAAGATATGGGGCTTGAGCCCATAGCAGCGTAGTAAAGAAAGTCATACGCTTGGGTGGGCATACACATGTATATACAGTAATATATATGTGTGTATGTGTGTATATATCCCCAGAGAGCCCCCCCCCCCACTTAAATCAGGTTCCCCAGAGACCCTCCCACTTACATCAGGGTCCCCAGAGAGCCTCCCCTCCCGTTGGGGACCCCTGCAGAGACTCAGGGCTATGGGCCGCAGATTTGGGGCTATAGCCCCAAAAGCCACCCCCTAGTGACGCCACTGCATCTATGGATTACCTATTACCAATACAACCCCAATTCCCAAAAAGTTAGGGCGCTGTGTAAAGGTCCCTCTCCTGTGTAGTCTGGAGGATGCTGCACCCATGTTTGCCAAAAAGAATGTCAAATTTCGATTCATATGACCACAGAACAGTTTTGCACATTGCAACAGACTATTTTAAATGAGCTTTGGCACAGAGAGGATGGCAGTATTTCTGGATCATGTTCAGATATGGCTTCTTCCTTGCATGATAGTGCTTTATCTTGCATTTTTGGATGGCTTGGTAAACTGTGTTCACATACAGTGATTTTTTTTTTTGTTTTTTTGCAGTAGCAATACAAAAAGAAACATACAGAACATTCAAAGACAGCCTGACAACTAGGCAACACACGACACACATAACAATGAAGACCTCAGCACTAGGCCATCAGTATAACTTCAAGGCTGGAACATGAGCATAATAACAGTAATTTAACTGCACAGATAAAGCAAATGTAAGTCCTTACATTTTGACAGATACTGGCTCCTTAATCCCATTACAGAACATATGTCAGCAAATAGGATCAACAGACCCTTAAAGATAATGCATAGGTCTTCAGCTCACACCTAGGGTAGCTTAATACGCAATCAGACAGTGATTTTTAGAAAGTATTCTTGAGCCAATGCAGTGATGTCCTTCACAGAATCATGACTGTTTTTTAATGCAATGCCATCTGAGGGCCTGAAGATCATGGGTGTCCAATATTGTGTTTCCGTCTTTTCCCTTGAGCACCATAATTTCTCCAGATTCTTTGAATCTTTTGATGATATTATGTACTATAGATGCTGATATATTTAAAGTCTTTGCAATTTTATGTTAAAGAACATTATTCTGAAATTGTTCAACAATTTTTAGAGGCAGCTTTTCACAGATTGGTGATTGGTTTCTGCCCATCTTTAGGGCTCTTTCACACTGACGGACCGTATGTCCGTTTTTCATCCTTCCGTTTTAGGATGAAAAACGGACATACATGTATCCCTATGGGATAGCGGGTGTCAGCGGATGAGCATCCGCTGACACCCGATCTCGTCCATGCCCGCTATGCTCCGTTTCTGCAGACGGAGGAAAACCCAATTTTTTCATCCGTCTGCAGAGCGGATCGGATGACGACGGACTCTACGGTCCGTCGTCACCCGATCTCCCATAGGGGAGAGCAGCGCTCTGACAGGTGCGTCCCTGCACAGAGTGCAGAGACGGACCTGTCATCTTCCTGCTCAGCGGAGATCGCTCTGGTGATCCCCGCTGAGCAAGCGGCTATCCACGGGGCGGATCTGCACTGATCCGCCCCGTGTGAAAGAGCCCTTACTTCTGAGATACTCTGACACTCCAAGATGCCCTTTTTATACACAATCGTGTACAGTAACTGACCTGTTGCCAATTAGCCTAGTTAGTTGAAAAATGTTCTTCCAGCTCTTATTTGTTAGTACCACCTTCTTCACCAGGTTTTTGTTGCCCTGTCCCAACTTTTTTGAAAAGTGTTACTTCCATCAATTTCAAAATGACCTTATTTTTTTCTTAAAATAGTAAGGTTTCTCAGTTTAAACATTTGATTTGTTCTCTTTTTTCTATTGTAAATAAAATATGGGTTTATGAGATTTGAAAATCATTGCATTCTGTTATTATGTATATTTTACACAGCGCCCCGTAGTCATTGCGGTTGTAGTTAAAACTGCCACATAATAATTTCATAGTAACTGTCACAAGTTTCAAAGCTACAAAACTTTAGTTTTAAACCATATACAGTATGTCAAAATGCTATTGCTCATACAGAGTTATTTTTTTTTAACTTTCTTGATGTACGTCTCCCACAGCTAGAGCTTTGGCCTTCTAACAGAATAAGGAAACACATAACGGTGAAATAATGGAACCACAAAGTAACACATAGGGGTTCTTACCTTTCACAATATCAGAACCCCCATTATGTTGTGGTTTGCACAGTAGTTTCTAAATAAAACCATCCTATCAGATATATTGTGCCAAAATGTTATACTGCAGCTTTATTGCTCTGCTCTTAAGGTCATTTCGATTTTTAAAACTGAGAAAAATAATGCAATCAGCTTTAATGCGGAACTAAACCCTCCATAACTTTACAGCCAAGAAAGCTGTCATCTTATCTTCTGCTTGAACTTCAGTTACCATGGTGCTGCACATGTTATCAGTTATTACACCAGCCATTTGGTGGCTTAACAGTTCCATTCTGAGTACTGTATAAGCAACTGTGACAGTTATTATTCAAGGCATGCCTTGAATGTAACTGTTTTTGGAAAAAGAGTTAAATCAATGATTCTAGTTCTCCTTTAACATTGTATATGAAATTAATTGTTATATTAAATGTTCATGGTAGATTTTATGCTTGCAATATATTATTTTAATATAGTATATATGTAATCAATAAAAACACTCTATATACTCCAAACAAACTCAGACAAATCCCTGGCCACATTAATACAAGCAAGCACCTGACAAACGGGGGTCATAGGAATATAACCTATGGCAGGCAGTGCACAGCTGAATAAGCAAGTGCCTGACATACAAATAATACAGAAAGTTCCCAAATGTCTGCTAGTAGTCAGGTAGCTTGTAATCACAGTCTTCTAAACACTTCTGCAGCCATGAACCACAAACAACACACTTATCAAAAAAGGATAACAGAAATACATGTAGCACCAGCCCCGAAGGAGCCGCTTGGTAATTTTTGGTTCTCTGTTCTGCGCCTCAACTCCAAGAACAGCCTTAGCCCCTTAGGCACACCTGGCTGAACAATACCACTGTGATCACAAATGACAACACAGGTGAGCTATACCTTTCGTCATGGCTGAGGGGTATTGCCAATTGCCAATAAACAAGTGCACACCTGTCTTGTGGTAAATATGCTTAATCTATTAATACAGATTAACATAAGAAATCAATTTAAACAAAATTTCACACAACAGACAAATTTGAACACAGGCTGTTAAACAGGAAAAATAAAATAAAAACTATACCCAAATAGAAATGAAAGAAATACAGTTTTATATCATTAGCCAGAACACAGCAAGGATGAATATAATCCTACACTGTGTTTCGAGTGCACATACAAGGGTATAGCGCCACTTTATCTAGCAAACGGCCAAGGTCCCGGGATAACTATGGGTAGGGGCAGTCTTAAGTTTCTAAATCTTCACTAGCTAAACCGTTGGAGCTTGTTGGCGCTCGTCGCGGCTGGCAGTAAGGCCTGCAGGCAGTAGTATTAGGGTAGAAGGTTAGGCAGTTACTATTGGCTCAGTCTATATGGCTCAGTCTATATGGCTCAGTCTATATGGCTCAGTCTATAGCAGCTATAACAAATAATGAGCTATAACAAATAATGAGCACAAGGCCCTCTCACCAGACCCAGCAATAATGATCCATAATGATCCATAATGATCTGGCGGGATGTGCGCTCACTCTGAGTTGCCTGGGCAAATACAGTCTGTAATGCAGCACGTTGGTACCCCGACGTTGGTTCAGCTTGTGGGTCTCTCTCCACTTTCGGGTGCGAACTGTGGTACAGCAAAGGAGCTTCAGTGGCTTCATCCCTCTCTCTCTCTGTTCTCTCCTCTCTCTCTCTCTGCTAGCCTTCCCTCAGCCACACTTCAGCCTCCCCTCTCTGGCTCAGTCTCTCTCTCTCGCTAAGATAGCACTCACCTCAACACCCGTCCGCTCACCACACTGTCCTCCGTACAGGTCTTGGCAGCCTTAAGATGCTGGGGCAGCGCAGATCTCCCCCCTGTTTCAGGAGCCCAGACTGGCACAACTTCAGAGGCTTTTGTGGCTTGGGCTCTCTTGTCTGGGATGGTGCTGGGCTGCTTGGTTGTCCCTTATTGACGCACAGTTCTCCTTTTACACTCCTTCACAGCCACGGGTATCACTTCCTGAAAAAAAAAACGTTTCACTTCCCTGTGTCATCTGTGTATCTTCATGTCCAGGAAGGAAAGGTTAGCATCTCCCTATCTCCATCTTGTAGCCAAAAGGAGAAACTGCATAACAAATAGTCTTACATTATAATCTATGCATGACATAATGCTTGATACATACAGAATTCCAAAATAATCCTTAAGCCAACCTGACCACATGGCATGTTACTAAAATAACATTATCATCAGCATCAAATGACAGGCTGGCCTAAAATACTATCATTTTTTTATTAATAAAATATCAACGGAATAATATAAACAATCATGTACATTAACCAACCTCATTACAAAAAAATGCCAGTTTCAAGATCGTTGTCTTTTAACACCACTATATACATCTATGCAGGGGCGTTGCTAGGTCTACAAAATATATGGGGCTTGAGCCCATAGCAGCGTAGTAAAGAAAGTCATACGCTTGAATGGGCATACACATGTATATACAGTAATATATATGTGTGTATGTGTGTATATATCCCCAGAGAGCCCCCCCCCACTTAAATCAGGTTCCCCAGAGACCCTCCCACTTACATCAGGGTCCCCAGAGAGCCTCCCCTCCCGTTGGGGACCCCTGCAGAGACTCGGGGCTATGGGCCACAGATTTGGGGCTATAGCCCCAAAAGCCACCCCCTAGCGACGCCACTGCATCTATGGATTACCTATTACCAATACAACCCCAATTCCCAAAAAGTTAGGGCGCTGTGTAAAGGTCCCTCTCCTGTGTAGTCTGGAGGATGCTGCACCCATGTTTGCCAAAAAGAATGTCAAATTTCGATTCATATGACCACAGAACAGTTTTGCACATTGCAACAGACTATTCTAAATGAGCTTTGGCACAGAGAGGATGGCAGTATTTCTGGATCATGTTCAGATATGGCTGCTTCCTTGCATGATAGGGCTTTATCTTGCATTTTTGGATGGCTTGGTAAACTGTGTTTTTTTTTTTTGTTTTTTGCAGTAGCAATACAAAAAAAAAAATACAGAACATTCAAAGACAGCCTGACAACTAGGCAACACACGACACACATAACAATGAAGACCTCAGCACTAGGCCATCAGTATAACTTCAAGGCTGGAACATGAGAACATATTAACAGTAATTTAACTGCACAGATAAAGCAAATTTAAGTCCTTACATTTTGACAGATACTGGCTCCTCAATCCCATTACAGAACATATGTCAGCAAATAGGATCAACAGACCCTTAAAGATAATGCATAGGTCTTCAGCTCACACCTAGGGTAGCTTAATACGCAATCAGACAGTGATTTTTAGAAAGTATTCTTGAGCCAATGCAGTGATGTCCTTCACAGAATCATGACTGTTTTTTAATGCAATGCCATCTGAGGGCCTGAAGATCATGGGTGTCCAATATTGTGTTTCCGTCTTTTCCCTTGAGCACCATAATTTCTCCAGATTCTTTGAATCTTTTGATGATATTATGTACTATAGATGCTGATATATTTAAAGTCTTTGCAATTTTATGTTAAAGAACATTATTCTGAAATTGTTCAACAATTTTTAGAGGCAGCTTTTCACAGATTGGTGATTGGTTTCTGCCCATCTTTAGGGCTCTTTCACACTGACGGACCGTATGTCCGTTTTTCATCCTTCCGTTTTTAGGATGAAAAACGGACATACATGTATCCCTATGGGCATCCGCTGACACCCGATCTCGTCCATGCCCGCTATGCTCCGTTTCTGCAGACGGAGGAAAACCCAATTTTTTCATCCGTCAGCGGATGAGCATCCGCTGACACCCGATCTCCCATAGGGGAGAGCAGCGCTCTGACAGGTGCGTCCCTGCACAGAGTGCAGAGACGGACCTGTCATCTTGCCCGCTATGCTCCGTTTCTGCAGACGGAGGAAAACCCAATTTTTTCATCCGTCTGCAGAGCGGATCGGATGACGACGGACTCTACGGTCCGTCGTCACCCGATCTCCCATAGGGGAGAGCAGCGCTCTGACAGGTGCGTCCCTGCCACATAATAATTTCATAGTAACTGTCACAAGTTTCAAAGCTACAAAACTTTAGTTTTAAACCATATACAGTATGTCAAAATGCTATTGCTCCTACAGAGTTATTTTTTTTTAACTTTCTTGATGTACGTCTCCCACAGCTAGAGCTTTGGTGATCCCCGCTGAGCAAGCGGCTATCCACATTATGTTGTGGTTTGCACAGTAGTTTCTAAATAAAACCATCCTATCAGATATATTGTGCCAAAATGTCAGATTTCACCAGCAGGGGGCAGTTCCTGCTTCTGCATGACAAAGCAGTGAGGTGTGAACCGCATGGGAAACTTGATTCTCATTAACTATTAACTGCAACACTTGGAATCAATTTGCTACAAATTTGATGACTGGTGATCGTTCAATAGCATGCGATTAAACTGACAATGTCGTTTAACCCTGCATGCATGCAAATTTGTTTGTTTGTAGGAAGTTAATCAAACACAGAATTTGCTTTACATAACTCTTTTAGGCCTGGTTCACACCTATGCATTTTTTAGTGCGTTTTCTGTTTTGCAGAAACACACTACAGTCCATTTAACATGGTTTCCCATGGGTCACGTTTACGTCTATGCATTTTATGGAAAGGGGACCTGGGACTTTCTTCTAGTTTTTGTTTCCATAGACTTCAATGGTTCAAAAATGTGTATTTAAAAATACAAAATGCACCTAGAATATGCAAACTGCAACCTGCATAGGTGTGAACCAGGCCTTAAGGCCTATACACGATGATGAGAATATCAGGTGAAAAAAAAATGCATTCAGAGTGAGATCGTCCAATAATCTATTTGTTAGTACACAGCTTTCAAGAGCCAGTTCATAGGAAAATATACGAAGGGATAAGCACAATTTTTTTTTCTGGTACAATAACAGAACTAACGATTTTCGTGTAATTAGTATAATATTTGTATGTAAAAAATCATGTGACCAAGAACACGCATGCTCGGAAATGAAAGAATGCATTACAATACATTACATAAAATATTCAAATAGTGCAGCACAACAATGTGAATAACTCAAAATGAAAAAGTAGTGAAATATCCTATAATCAATAAAAAGTCCATCAATAAATAATGTCCATGTAAAACCCAAAAACATGTGTTTGATAACGTTCAATCTGTGGCATTCATATACTGTATATATCATTCATATGTGATCCACTTGATTTGCTCCACAACAGTGCCTACCACCTTTCACTGCAGCCTCTTGCCCCCCAAATAGACCCACACAAAGGTAAGTTCTATCATGATTTCCCAGATACTGGGTATTAATCATGAAGTGTACTTCCAAACAGCCTCTGGCAGATCAGCAATCCGTGCTGGAACTCAGGATTCAGCACATATAGCAAGAGGGAGAAAGCATAAAAGCTCTCATGGTGTAGTATATAAAGATCCAATACTTTATTAGGCCCAAAGAATAAAAACTACTCACAAAGCAAGTGCATTGAAATCCTCAATGCACAAGACATCATCACGCCCGGAAGTCTGGTAGCAGCCATTTTACATGCTGTTTCCATAGAAGTTTATCCTTAAGGGGGCTTTCTGTTTTGACATTTAAAGAGACGTTTCATCTTGTGCATCTTATGCCCTCTGAGGAGAGAACTGCATTCGGATTGCTTTTCA
The DNA here is from genome assembly GCA_028564925.1 of Lithobates sylvaticus. Taxonomy (NCBI): domain Eukaryota; kingdom Metazoa; phylum Chordata; class Amphibia; order Anura; family Ranidae; genus Lithobates; species Lithobates sylvaticus. Next base: position 389,270,872 of record CM053029.1, on the reverse strand, counting down.
GAGGGAATTATAAGGCATTATAACACCTCCTAACCACCAGATTTAACCCTATGATAACACACTCTTAAACACAATGGTGGTACCACCAGTCAAACTCGGCACCTTGAGTTAAAAATGCTAACTATTTTGCAGCCAGGACAGTTCAGGTGGGCGGCCAGTGAGTGGTAAAACTGCGGCTCAGCCACCCGTCTTTACCACCACTCGTCTGAAAGAATGCTAAGAATTGACCTATGATGTAGCATGAGGGGCTAGTTTACCAATCCATTCAGATTATATTCGTTAGGTAGAGTCTCATGCTAGAGCTGTTGGTAAAATTTGACAGTCTAATGCCGCGTACACACGATCGGATTTTCCGACAACAAAACCGTGGATTTTTTTCCAAAGGATGTGACGAGGAGTGACGTGCTGACGTCACCGCGAGTGTCAGCGTTCCGGAACGAAGTACGGACGATCAGTGCTGCAGCCGGCCGGCCGCATTTTTTAAACTTTCTATTTTATGCACCTTGGAGTGCTCTCTATCCACGCACCTTAGAGTGCCTTTTATGTGTTTTATTGCCCAAATAAATACCCCAGTGGGTCCTACCTATGATCCCCTCTCGGTGTTTTTATTTTTTCATCCTATGATCGAGTCCCCTGTCTATATACTGAAGCGGAAACTGGAGGGTTTGCACACGGCTGTTCCACGCCAGGAGATTCCAACACAACAGCTGAAGGAGACGGTCCCATCAAAGGAACAGAGGATCTAGGAGGAAAAAGGGCCCTGGCTGGGTATTAGCCATCTGCTGTCATTCTTTCTGGAGCTGGTAAGAGAACAACTTAAACGGTGGTGGATAAAGAAACCCCTCTAGAAATCACACAGTCACTTTTTGTCTTGTGCATCACTCACTCGGACTGCACTGATTTGTTTACCATTGGAGTTTATTGGACAACTTACAATCCATCCCCGATTGAACTTTTCCTTTTTCTCTCAAGATTTATTTTAAAGAAATATCTTTTGTTGAACATTTTTTTCTTTCACAGGTTTTTTCAGTAACGCTGTCATACATTGAGATATTAATATATATACACTTGGTTTGTACATATGGTTACTCACCACATTATGCACATTCCACGCATGTGGTGATTGTTTTTCATTATTTGTGTTATTAATTTTGGCACATACACTTTACCACGGGTAGTTTGTTTTAATTACGACTTCATTATTTACTTATATATTTTTTTAGCGCAACTTTTTACCATTTTCTGGCTCAAACTTGTCTTGCATACACACGGTCACACAAATGTTGTCGGAAATTCCGAACGTCAAGAACGCGGTGACGTACAACATGTACGACGAGCCGAGAAAAAGGAAGTTCAATAGCCAGTGCGGCTCCTTCTGCTTGATGCCGAGCATGCGTGAGCTTTTGTGTGACGGAGTTGTGAACACACAATCGGACTTTCACAACAAGTGAAGTTGTCGGATAATTTAAGAACCTGCTCTCAAACATTTGTGGCCGGAAATTCCGACAGCAAATGTCCAATAGAGCCTACACACGGTCGGACTTTCTGACAAGCTCACATCCAACATTTCCCGTTGGAAAGTCCAACCGTGTGTATGCGGCATTACAGATAAAAAGCTTAAACACAATCTGTCTGTGTTTGCCCAAAATTTGATTCTCCAGAATAAAAATGTCTTCATTTATAAAGCACTGTCTTCATTTATTCATTCAAATACACCGCTGTTCTCTGCATCTCTTTACAGTGTACATATCATTTATTTACATCTCTACCACATCTGCACTCTCCCAATGCTGAAAAGCAGAAGTGCTAGCCAGTGCCACCAAGCCATCATTTTAAGGATTCCCAAAGTAGATCAACTAATAGTGACCAATCAGATATTCCATTTCTCAGTCTTAGAGCTACCAGAATAAAGCTAATTGTTTTCTATAAAGCATTGCTCTTTGCTTTCTGACTTAAGCTGCCCATAGATTAATCTTTTTTTTTTTTCTTTTGTTCGACCAGCTGGCTGAAAGAAAAAAAATTACTCCATCGAGTGTGTGGATGGGGGAATCCTCCGCACCAAGCCCTTGTATTCTGACAGCGGGTAGACTTCCCCGCCATCAGAATACAATAATCAGCATTGCAGGCTATAGCCAGCGGAGCTGATCGAATGGGGAAAATCTGACAGGCTGGTTGTATGGAAGTTGATCGTTAGATTAACTTCTGTACAACCAGCCTGCCCATAAATGGATTAAAGTTCATTTAGGTTCCTGCTAAACCAGCCATGTATGGCTGTCTTTTAATATAAATATAGGTGGTGTGACAATGCGATGACCTGCCACTGTAAAAATGGTTGTAAAAAGGACACAGCATTTGCAAGTTTGCAGAGTTCAGGATTCCTGACCATCAATTATGAGCATAGAAAACTGTCTTTACAGCTTTCTCTGGATTTTTGTATTCCCGAAATGGGCTTCGTATTTTGGAGTTTTTTAAATTCTTGGGGGGGAAGAAATCTCCAACCCAGTGTCCAAGTCTTGCTGAAGACAGCCCTTATAATGATAAGCTCGGGCATAGCTCAGGGCTCCCATTAATAGACAGGTTTGCTCCACTCAAGGGATAGCACTCCATGCTGTAGGAGAGATCCCATGTCCATAGGACAAGGAGAGTCGAGGCAGCTAAGCGAGTCTGGGAGAATGGGAGAGGCCAGGATGACTAGGCCAGTCCAGGGGACTGAGATAATCTGGAGGTCTCAAAGGAGCGGGAGAGCCTGCGGTGCCAGCAGAACCCCTATCGAGTGGCCAGGGTGTGGGCCCATGCACCAACAAGCTAACAATCCTCCAATATCACTGTGGCCATTTATGCACTATCTATCTGTCAAAATACTTTGTCTCAAACATTCACACAGCTGTCATAAATAATTTGCGTAATTTGTGTAATATGCTTAGTTCCTATGATTGTCAGCTCCATCTAGTGGCCATAATGTAGCATTTTCCTTTCTAAGTCCCAGATAGCAGTTAAATTAGACCAGTAATGGTGAACCTTGGTACCCCAGATGTTTTGGAACTACATTTCCCATGATGCTCATGCACTCTGCAGTGTAGTTGAGCATCATGGGAAATGTGGTTCCAAAACATCTGGGGTGACAAGCTTTGCCATCACTGAACTAGACTGTAGCTGTAATCCTTCCCTACTATTCAAAAAAAGGGTTGGTAGTGTAAGAAAATGCATGGTTATTGTGGTGCACTGGAAGAATGGGATGCCATTCAGAATGAATTCACTGCATCGTACCAACACGCATAATGCACATTACTGTTCGTTGTTTGCATTGCTGCAGCTCTCTGATGTGAATAGGTTCTTTGATAAACAACAGTATCTTTCTAAACAACCTCTTTTTTAGCAAATAATGCAACATTCACTTGTATTCTTGGAGTAAACAAAGCTTGCGCTTTCATGTCTTTAGGAGCTGGATAAAATAATGTAAACACCACATGAAAAAGGAGTTTAACTTTGAAGTAACTAAATCACAATTACTTCAAAGGTGAGTCATATTAGGTTAATTAGCAGTGTGTGTCAGCTATAAAAATACTTGCTGATGCACTATAGTGGAGAAAATGATGCAGTCTACTTTCCCATATATGATAACAAGTATATTGGACAGGCTGTAAACATTACACAAACAGATTTATAGAACTATTCCAATGTTTATTAATTGGTCTGGCTCACGATACAATGACACAATGGGGCTGCCCCCCCCCCCCCCATTCATGCGTCCGGCCCCCTAGACTACATGCAGGGCGTCAGCGCCTGGATTCCAATCTAGGTGTTTTTTTTTTTTTGAAGCTCTAATAGGCTTCAAAAAAGGGTGGGCTCGGGGAGCAGAGCACTGCGCTCCGAGCCCACCCAGTTGTGTGACAATAGCAAATTTATATTTGCTATTCTCTTCTCACACTGATCCTCCTCCTGGCCAATCAGGAAGCAGGTCCGATTAGCTGAAAGGACAAGCGATCCTATTGGACTCCTGGCTGGAGGAGGGAGGAGACGCACGGCGGATACCGCCGTGACGCAGAGGAGGAGAAGGCGCCCGCCCAGAACCTAGATTGGGTAAGTGGATGACTGACTGCAAGACCAGTAAGTTGGGTGCAGGTGAGCTGACCAAGCAAGCGGGGGGGGGGGGGGGTGCCACTATGCCACTACTGGCTGACAGGGGGGGTAATTGTTTGCTGCACCCCCCCAAAAAAAAACACCAGCCGCCACTGGGCCTATGTATTAGTGGGTTACTATAAAAACTATTCTGTTTTGCCCCAAAGTCCCCTATCCAATTTAAAGTTTCATGCTACATTTGTTATGGGGGTGAAACTATAAACACTTAATACTAACAAATAACAAACAAATAGGTCCTCCAGCGGAAATCAAGGGGAAAGTCTCGGAACTCATCCAGCTCTTGCATAGGGAGCACAGGATGAAATAACTTGAGGACAGTTACGCCTTTCCAGACTCTTGTAGACTACAGTCTAGACTAAAAGCTAGTTTTGAGGCTTCTGTTGGTCAAAAGAGGAGCGGTGGAGAAGGGGGCCGCCTCAGTGATGCATTTCAAAATTTCTTTAGTCCTCAGCGCCCAGGGCTGTCAGCTTCCACATCCCATCGATGGCATCTGCATCATACAGTAGAAGGTTATCTAGGGGCGAAAACAGACATGGAGAGATTTCCAGTAGATGATCCACTGGGTTTCTGGTTAAATCAAATTTAAATTTTTTACAGCAAGGCCAATTCTTGCTTTCATCAAAAGCACTTCTAGAAGGTTAGGCACCAACAACACCCAAAGACCAATTTATCTGCACCTGTTTGACATGGGCGTCAAATTTCAAATTTTTACAGCAAGGCAAATTCTTGCTTTCATCAAGACTACCTCTAGAAGGTTACAGGGTGAAGGCACCACCAACACCCAAAGACCAATTTTTCCGCAACTGTGTGACAGGGGCATCAAATATATATATATTTTTTTACAGCCAGGCCAATGCTTGCTTTTATTAAGACTACCTCTAAAAGGTTACAGGGTGAAGGCACCACCAACACCCAAAGACCAATTTTTTCGCAACTGTGTGACGGGGCATCAAATTTCAATTTTTTACAGCAAGGTAAATTCTTGTTTTCATCAAGGTTACCTCTAGAAGGTTACAGGGTGAAGGCCCCACCAACACCCAAATACCAATTTTTCTGCAACTGTGTGACAGAGGCATCAAATTAATTTTGTATATCTAAAAAAATTGTTAATCTTGGCCTGAGTGTACTATAATTTGGCTTCTTCCCATAGAGCTTGCTAACTGTGGTGCAATACATTGTTATTTCCATTCAAAGTCTGCCAAAGAATTTATTCAAAAAATCTCCAAGTTTGCAGGGAAAATAAATGTAAATGTCATTTTTTTTCTTTATAAATGTCAGTTTTTGCTGCAGCAGGTTCTATACAGGGGACAGATACAGTGGTGTGAAAAAGTGTTTGCCCCCTTCCTCATCTCCTGTTCCTTTGCATGTTTGTCACATTTAAGTGTTTCGGAACATCAAACCAATTTAAACAATAGTCAAGGACAACACAAGTAAACACAAAATGCAATTTGTAAATGAAGGTGTTTATTATTAAAGGTGAAAAAAAATCCAAACCATCATGGCCCTGTGTGAAAAAGTGATTGCCCCCCTTGTTAAAACATACTATAACTGTGGTTGTCCACACCTGAGTTCAATTTCTCTAGCCACACCCAGGCCTGATTATTGCCACACCTGTTCACAATCAAGGCATCACTTAAATAGGAGCTGCTTGACACAGTAAGGTCCACCAGAAGATCCTTAAAAGCTACACATCATGCCAAGACCCAAAGAAATTCAGGAACAATTGAGAAAGAAAGTAATTGAGATCTATCAGTCTGGAAAGGGTTATAAAGCCATTTCCAAAGCTTTGGGAATCCAGCGAACCACAGTGAGAGCCATTATCCACAAATGGCGAAGACATGGAACAGTGGTGAACCTTCCAGGAGTGGCCGGCCGCCCAAAATTACCCCAAGAGCGCAGCGACGACTCATCCAAGAGGTCACAAAAGACCCCACAACAACGTCCAAGGAACTGCATGCCTCACTTGCCTCAGTTAAGGTCAGCGTTCATGCCTCCACCATCAGGAAAAGACTGGGCAAAAATGGCCTGCATGGCAGAGTTCCAAGGAGAAAACCACTGCTGAGCAAAAAGAACATCAAAGCTCGTCTCAATTTCTCCACAACACATCTGGATGATCCCCAAGACTTTTGGGACAACATTCTGTGGACCGATGAGACAAAAGTGGAATTCTTTGGAAGGTGTGTGTCCAAGTATATCTGGCGTAGGAGGAACACTGCATTTCAGAAAAAGAACATTATACCAACAGTAAAATATGGTGGTGGTGGTAGTGTGATGGTCTGGGGCTGTTTTGCTGCTTCAGGACCTGGAAGACTTGCCGTGATAAAAGGAACTATGAATTCTGCTGTCTACCAAGAGATCCTGAAGGAGAATGTCTGACCATCTGTTCGTGTACTCAAGCTGAAACGAACTTGGGTTCTGCAGCAGGACAATGATCCTAAACACACCAGCAAGTCCACCACCGAATAGCTGAAGAAAAACAAAATGAAGACTTTGGAGTGGCCTAGCCAAAGTCCTGACCTGAATCCTATTGAGATGTTGTGGTATGACCTTAAAAAGGCTGTTCATGCTTGAAAACCCTCTAATGTAACTGAATTAGGACAATTCTGCAAAGATGAGTGGGCCAAAATTCCTCCAGGACGCTGTAAAAGCCTCATTGCACGTTATCGCAAACGCTTGGTTGCAGTTGTTGCTTCTAAGGGTGGCCCAACCAGTTATTAGGTTTAGGGGGCAATCACTTTTTCACACAGGGCCATGATGATTTGGATTTTTTTTCACCTTTAATAATAAACACCTTCATTTACAAATTGCATTTTGTGTTTACTTGTGTTGTCCTTGACTATTGTTTAAATTGGTTTGATGTTCCGAAACACTTAAGTGTGACAAACATGCAAAGGAACAGGAAATGAGGAAGGGGGCAAACACTTTTTCACACCACTGTATGCCACTTTACAGGCAGACTAAGAGGACACCCCAGGCACTATATTTAAAGGAATTTTTCATTTTTATTGTTTAACTTTAAGCATAATTAAAAGCACTTCCCTTTTAAAAACAATCTTTTTTAAAAGTTTTTTTTGCATTGGTACATGTCCCCCATGGCAGTACCCAGGCCCCCATACCCTTTTTATGGCCAATAACTTGCATATACGCCTTCAAAATGGGCACTGTCATATTAAATGTCATTTTTCTATGTTCTGGTTATCATAGATTGATCTCCTGCCTTGTGGTGATTCTATAATTGTGAAATTGATGTCGCTCAGCAGAGCTAACTACACAAGACGATCTCCTCTCATCTCTGGGATCAGTAGACATCAACAAGGATTCATAAAAGGATAAAACATGAGAAAACAGAGATGCACTACATATGATTTTTGTTGTTTTTTTTTTTATTATTATAGTTTTTTTTTTTTATACAAAACTGGAAACAGAATGGAAACAGTGCCTTGCATAAGTATCAACCAAAAGCGTAAATGTATTTTACTGGAATTTTATGTGACAGACCAACACAAAGTGGCACATAATTGTGAAGTGGAAGGAAAATGATAAATGGTTTTCAATTTTTTTTTACAAATAAATATTTGAAAAGTGTGGCGTGCATTTGTATTCAGCCACCTTTTCTCTGATACCCCTAACTAAAATCTAGTGGAACCAATTGCCTGTGTGTAATTTAATCTCAGTATAAATACAGCTGTTCTGTGAAGCCCTCAGAGGTTTGTTAGAGAACCTTTGTGAACAAACTGCATCGTGAAGGCCAAGGAACACACCTGACAGGTCAAGGACAACGTTGTGGAGATATTAACCACTTGCTTACTGGGCACTTAAAACACCCTTCCTGCCCAGACCAATTTTCAGCTTTCGGTGCTCTCACACTTTGAATGACAATTACTCAGCCATGCAATACTGAACCCAAATGAATTTTTTGTCCTTTTTTTCCCACAAATAGAGCTTTCTTTTGGTGGTATTTGATGACCTCTGGGTTTTTTATTTTTTGCGCTATAAATGAAAAAAGACCGAAAATTTTGAAAAAAAAAAAACCCATTTTCTTTGTTTCTGTGATAAAATTTTGCAAATTATTAATTTTTCTTCATAAATTTTGGCCACAATTTATACTGCCACATATCTTTGGTAAAAATAACCCAAATTAGTGGATATTATTTGGTCTTTGTGAAAGTTACAGACTCTACAAACTGTGGTGCAAATCATACAAAATTGATCACATCTGATGTAATGGTGACCTATCTCATTTCTTGTGACCCGAACAAGCCAGGAAAGTACAAATACCCCCCAAATGACCACTTTTTTGAAAGTAGACATTCCAAGGTATTTAGGAAGAGGCATGGTGAGCTTTTTGATGCTGTCATTTTTTTTTCCCACAATTCTTTGCACAATTAATTATTTTTTTATTTTTTATTTTTTTTCACAAAATTGTCATTCTAATTCTTATTTCTCTCACATGGAATGTGTATACCACAAATGACACCCCAAAATAAATTCTGCTACTCCTCCTGAGTATTACGATACCACATGTGTGGGACTTTTACACAGCCTGGCCACTTAGAGAGGCCCAACATGCAGGGAGCGCCATCACGTGTTCTAGGAGCATAAATTACACATCTAACTTGTTGACTACCTATTACACTTCTGAAGGCCCTGGAGCAACAGGACAATGACACGTGACACTGACGTGGCACTGATGACAGGTGGCACTGATGACATGTGACACTGATGTGGCACTGGTGACAGATGGCACTAGTATGGGGCACTGATGACACGTGACACTGATGACAGACGGCACTAATACGGGGCACTGATGACATGTGACACTGACAGATGGCACTGATGACAGATGGCACTAATACGTGGCACTATCATGTGGCACTAATACGTGGCACTGATGAGAGATGGCACTAATATGCGGCACTGATGACAGATGGCACCGACACGTGGCAATGATGACACGTGACACTAATGACAGATGGCACTGATGTGGCACTGATGACACGTGCACTGGGGACACGGATGGGGACAGGTGGATGGGGACAGGTGGATGGGGACAGGTGGATGGGGACAGGTGGATGGGGACGGGTGGATGGTGACGGGTGGATGGTGACGGGTGGATGGGGACAGGTGGATGGGGTGGATGGTGACAGGTGGATGGGGTGGATGGTGACGGGTGGATGGGGACGGGTGGATGGGGACGGGTGGATGGGGACGGGTGGATGGGGATGGGTGGATGGGGACGGGTGGATGGGGACGGGTGGATGGGGTGGATGGGGGCAGGTGGATGGGGACAGGTGGATGGGGACGGGTGGATGGTGACGGGTGGATGGTGACGGGTGGATGGGGACAGGTGGATGGGGTGGATGGTGACAGGTGGATGGGGTGGATGGTGACGGGTGGATGGGGACGGGTGGATGGGGACGGGTGGATGGGGATGGGTGGATGGGGACGGGTGGATGGGGATGGGGTGGATGGGGACGGGTGGATGGGGACGGGTGGATGGGGTGGATGGGGGCAGGTGGATGGGGACAGGTGGATGGGGACGGGTGGATGGTGACGGGTGGATGGGGTGGATGGGGTGGATGGTGACGGGTGGATGGGGTGGATGGTGACAGGTGGATGGTGACAGGTGGATGGGGTGGATGGTGACAGGTGGATGGGGACAGGTGGATGGTGACACAGATCGCACATTTATTTTTTTATTTTATTTTTTTTACTTACGGCGCTGCAGCCGTTGTTCTCTCTCTCTCCCCACACGCTGTCTGTGTGAGGAGAGAGAGCGGCGCTGACAGATGATCTCATATGTTTCCATATGAGATCATCTCTCATTGGACACGCCGATCTCGCTGTAAACGGCCGCTGTAATTGGCCGTTTACAGCGATCTGTGACCGGCCGTGTCCGACGGACACGGCCAGCACAGAACTTCCCCGATGCGCGCTCTCAGGAGCGCGCATTAGGGAAGTAAACAACAGGACGTCCAGGGACGTCCTCCCTGCAGGGAGCGTCCGCGCTGCAGCCGTCTTTCGGCTATAGCGCGGGCGCAAAGAGGTTAAAGCAGGGTTAGGTTATAAAAAAATATCCCAAGCTTTGAACATCTCACGGAGCACTGTTCAATCCATCATCCAAAAATGGAAAGAGCATGATACAACTGCAAACCTATCAACACATGTCCGTCCACCTAAACTGACAGTTCGGGCAAGGAGAGCATTAATCAGAGAAGCAGCCAAGAGGCCCATGGCAACTCTGGAGGAGCTGCAGAGATCCACAGCTCAGGTGGGAGAATCTGTCCACGGGACAACTATTAAAGTGGTTGTAAACCCTCAAAGACAACTTAATCTGTTTGGATAGTAGATAACACGGGCAGCTGATCGCTGCCTGTGAAAGTGTACTTACTGCTGTATTTTCACCGAAAATCGTCTTTTTCTCATAGATGACGTCATGCGCGATTGCGCGGTATGATCTTTCATTAACCCCTTCAATACCCGCCCATAGTCATATGACGCCCACAAGGTGGATCTACCATCCTGGGTGGGCGTCATATGACGTCCTCCCATTCCTGGCCGCCTGGGGGGCGCCGCTCGGGACCCGGTGCGGGTGCCCGGCGGCCTCGATGTCCGCCAGGCACCCGCAATTGCCTGTTAAAACAACGGGACCGTGCGGGACCGTGGAGCTGTGTGTGTAAACACACAGCTCCACGTCCTGTCAGCGAGCAGGAGACATGTGATCCCAGTACGGAGGAACACATGATCGGTCTCCTCCCCTTAAGTCCCC
>CM053029.1:387776142-387943642 GCA_028564925.1 Lithobates sylvaticus | reverse complement strand
ACCACTTTGTGAAGGCGCAGAGGTTCAGAATGGAATCAGTTCGCTCGGTAGTCGCGGCACTCCATCAAGGGGACTTTCTGGCGTCCTTGGACATCCAGGATGCGTACCTGCACATACCCATATGCCTCCGGCATCAAAAGTTTTTGCGGTCGGGGAAGCCCACTATCAGTTCGTGGCTCTCCCTCTTGGTTTGGCTTCAGCCCCCAGAGTCTTTACCAAAGTATTGGCTCCAGTTCTGGCATTGCTGCGGCAACGTGGGATCGCGATCGTGGGTTACTTGGATGATCTCCTCCTGAGAGCATCTTCCGCCTCAGAGTTGGAGGAGGATGTTGCGATCACCGTACAGACCCTGCAAGAGTTTGGGTGGCTGTTAAACCTAAAGAAGTCGGTGGTAGTACCGACCCAACGTTTGGAGTACCTAGGCTTGCTACTGGACTCCAGGGAAGCGAGTGTTTCTCCCTTCAGACAAGCTGCAGACTCTCAGAGTTGCAGTAAAACGGCTGATGGACCGCAAGCGGTCGTCGCTTCGCTTCTGTATGCGAGTTCTGGGTCTCATGGTGACCTCCTTCGAGGCAGTGCCGTATGCCCAGTTCCACACCAGAGTTCTACAGAAGGAGATTTTATCACAATGGGACAAATCTCAATTGACCCTGGATTGACAGATCCAGGTGAGCCAGCCAGTCAGAAATCCGCTGGTCTGGTGGCTGAGGTCCCCGGTGCTTCAATCCGGGAAGTCGTTCCTTCCTCTGAAATGGACGGTGATCACTACGGATGCCAGTCTATCCGGCTGGGGTGGAGTGATGGGGGTTCAGTCGGCTCAGGGCCTCTGGTCGACGGAGGAATCCAAATTGCCGATCAATCTGCTCTAGCTGAGGGCGATCAGGCTATGCCTCTCCACATGGTCAGTAAGACTGCAGGGGCTTCCGATCAGGATTCAGTCAGACAACGCCACTGCGGTGGCGTATGTGAATCACCAAGGAGGAACAAGAAGCTCTGCCGCCGCACAGGAGGTCGCTCACATACTTCGGTGGGCAGAGCGACATGTACCGGCCCTGTCTGCCATTTATATCCCAGGAGTGGAGAACTGGCAGGCGGACTTTCTGAGTCACCAAATGCTGGACCCAGGAGAATGGGCGTTACATCCGGAGGTGTTCAGGCTACTGTGCCTGCGGTGGGGCACACCAGACGTGGATCTTCTGGCCTCCCGTCTCAATCGGAAGGTGCCGAGATTCATGTCCAGGACAAGAGATCCTTGGGCAGACGCGTCAGATGCGCTGGTAGCTCCCTGGGGTCAGTATCAGCTGATCTATGCCTTTCCTCCGTTGAAGCTGCTACCACGTCTGCTCCGCAGAGTGGGAGTCGAGGGGATTCCAGTGATTCTGGTCGCTCCAGATTGGCCTCAGCGCGACCTAGTGTGCTTGGTGGCAGACGCCCCGTGGCGACTGCCATTAAGGGAGGATCTTCTGTCTCAAGGCCCGATTCTCCATCCTGCTTTACCATCGCTGGCTTTAATGGCATGGCTGTTGAGAGCCAGGTACTGAGGGACCGGGGACTGTTGGTCTCGGTGATCCCCACTATGTTGGGAGCACGGAAATCTTCTTCTCGGAAGATATATCATCGCACCTGGAAGGCTTACATCTCCATGTGTGAAGAGAAAGGGTGGCATCCGCGCTCTTTTTTTCTATATCCAGACTCCTGCTTTTTCTTCAGCAAGGAGTAGACCAGGGGTTGGCATTAAGCACCATTAAAGGACAAATATCAGCCCTGGCTGTCTTTTTTCCAGCGACCCCTGGCATCTCACTCGTTAGTGAGTACCTTTTTGTTCAGGGGGTGCGACATGTGGTCCCTCCGGTGCGTCCACCGTTGCCTCCATGGGATCTGAACCTGGTGTTATCGGCGCTTCAGAAACCGCCGTTTGAGAATATCAGGGAGATTCCTCTGTTGACTCTTTCCCAGAAAGTGGTCTTTCTAGTGGCTATCACATCAGCCAGGAGGGTTTCGGAACTGGCGGCCTTGTCCTGCAAGTCTCCCCATATGGTTATCCACAAGGATAAAGTGGTGTTGCGTCCGGAACCATCTTTTCTGCCGAAGGTGGTCTCGGCGTTTCACATCAATGAGGACATTGTGTTGCCGTCCCTGTGTCCTAAGCCGACACATCCTAAGGAGGGGGCCCTTCATGCGTTGGACGTGGTTCGGGCTCTGAAGGTGTATTTGTCTGCCACAGCTCCCTTCCGGAAGTCAGACTCACTGTTTGTTTCGGTGGCTGGTCCAAAGAAAGGCATGGCGGTCTCATCGGCCACCATTTCTAGGTGGATCAGACAGATCGTAGTACAAGCCTACGCCTTGAAGGGGCAGGTGCCCCCCTTTCCGGTCACGGCCCACTCCACGAGGGCAATCGGAACGTCTTGGGCTTTCCGACACAAAGCGGCGACCTGGTCATCTGTCCATACGTTTACTAAGTTCTACAAGGTAGACGTCAGTGCATCGGCTGATGCCTGTTTTGGGCGAAAAGTTTTGCAGGCGGCCGTATAGTTGCAATTGAGTAGGCAATACTTTTTATTTTCCTGGTTTTCCGATGAAAAACACACTACCGTTAAGTTAATGCACTGTTGCATTAAATTCCGCAGTTTGGTGCGGTTAAGGGTAATCACTCCTGTTGAGGGTACCCTGATTTTGTGGTGGTCATCCATGCACTGTGGTTTTTTTTTTTTGCGGGTGAAGTTTCACTAGTTCCCACTGGCCTGGTGGATGAAGTTTTTTTATTTTTTTTTATGCTGTTTTTCCCACCCCTCGTTTGGCACTGCTTGGGGACGTCCCAATGGCTAAGAGAGGAGCTGTGTCGGTCGGTGAATATAAGAGAAAATAGGATTTTTTGTACTCACCGTAAAATCCCTTTCTCTGTAATTCACCGACCGACACAGCACCCGCCCCTCCTATTTTTTCTTTACGTTATACTGCTTGTTGACGTACTGCTGGCTGCAGGGCAGGCTGGGGGGTTGTTGCCCAAGGGACCGCCCCTGGGCGGAACTGGAAAGTTCTGTGTGTTACATAACAAGTAATGCCTAGTATTCTCCTAAAGGTGGCATAACAACCCAATGGCTAAGAGAGGAGCTGTGTCGGTCGGTGAATTACAGAGAAAAGGATTTTACGGTGAGTACAAAAAAATCCTATTTTTTTGAAAGAACTCGGCAGGTAGGTTGTTCCAAACATCTTGGAGAACTATCCACAGATCTTCAGTGGATGTAGGCTGCCTCAAATCTATCTGTCTTGTCATGTAATTCCAGACAGACTCAATGTTGAGATAAGGGCTCTGTGGAAGCCAAACCATCGCTTCCAGGACTCCTTGTTCTTCTTTATGCTGAAGGTTCTTGATGACATCTGTTGTATGTTTGGGGTTGTCCTGTTGCAGAATAAATTTGGGCCCGTCATACATCTCCCTTATGGTAAGTATATGCTTGTATTTCTCAGTATTGAGGACACCATTCTTGCAAGGAACCTCCACCACACTTCACTGTTGTCTACAGACACTCATTATTGTGCCACTCTCCAGCCCTTCAGTGAACAAACTGCCTACTACTACAGCCAAATAATTCAAATTTTGACTCGTTGTTTTTGTGCATTGTTGAGTCGCTTAGCTTTGTTTCCACGTTGGCATTACGTCTTTTTTTCCAATTTATTCACCAAGACCACTTCTTTTGACCAGACTTCTCAGGACAGTAGATGGGTGTACCTAGGTCCCTCTGGTTTCCTCTAGTTCTGTGCTGATGGCACTGCTGGACATCTTCTGAGGTTGAAGGGAATTAAGACTGTTTTTTTTTTTTTCATCTGCTGCATTGTTTCCTTGGCCGACTACTGCATCTATAGCCCTCATCATTGCCCATTTCTTTGTGCTTCTTCAAAAGAGCTTGAACCAGCATATCTTAAAACGCCAGTCTGCTTTGAATTCTTTGCCTGGTAGAGACATGGCTGATGCAGTATATCTACCTTGTGTCTTGTCGCTGTACTCAGTCTTGCCATGGTGTATGACATGCGACATGAAACGGTCTTCCACAACTTCAACTTAGCAGCAGAGTTTGGCTGTTTCTCACCCAGTTTTAAGCCTCATACATGGCTTTCTGTTTCAGTTAATGGTGGTGTTTCAGTAGAGCCTGTGAGTCGTAGAATTTTATATTGAACCATCTTATCCCTGGCTGAGTCCAGGAGGGAGAAGGGGAAATCCCAAATCTCCCTCCAGTCATCATCTTCATCCAGTTTCGGGATGTCCCCCACCCATTTCCTGTGGAGGGAGGACAGCTCAGGACTAGCAGCCACGAGTAGGTAGCCATAGAGTTGAGACGTGGCTTCCCCAAGTTATTCACTTGGAGGGTAGATTCCAATTCTGAGTATGATAAAGTTACCTGTTGGCTCAGAAATTGGCACCTAAAGGCATGAGAAATCTGGAGGTATCCAAAATGTGCATGTGTGGGTACATAACATTTTGATTGCAGAGTACTGAAAGAAGACAATTCAGTGTTAGTGATATGTTCCAGCTTCACAATTTTGTGTTTGGCCCAAGCCTGAGGGTCTGGGATGGTGTAGAAATGCGGGAGATTGGGGTTCAGCCGCAATGGTGTATGTGGAGAGAGAGTTTGGTTGGGGCATCTGCAGAGCTTCACTAATTTTCCACACTTGTATGGTGGTGCACATGGAGGGAGTGAGGTGGTGTTGGGACTTTTTCCCCCTAACCAGCCCCTGTAAGGCCTCCGGAGATTTGACAATTGCCGCCTCCAGCACTGTAGCAGAATTGGTTAGATCGGGCTAAAGCCACCAATGGGCAGTCACTAGCTGGCTTTATATAAATATTTATAACATTCGAGAAGAGCCCCCCCCCCCCCCCCCCATCCACAGGCCTAGTCAAAGTGGTATATTTGTATCTGGGTGGTTTTGATCCCCCAGATAATGGACGTGAAAAGTTGTTTAATGGAGTTAGTTTTTTTTGAAAGCCACTGAGGAGAGTTTCTAAAAAATATACTTGAATTTGGGGAGGACCTTCATTTTAAGGAGGTTAATATGTCCAATTAGTGAGAGGGGTATATTGCGCCATGCCTTCAGTCTAGTCTTAACCCCAGCCAGAGCAGGATCCAGGTTGAGTTTCACAAAGTCCCTACTATGTCTGGATATCACAATTGAAACAAGAAAAACAGAAGGGCGCACCGACCTTTGTGCATTACCACTAAAAAGGCTTTATTAAAATATATAAAAACAGCAAAGTTACTACTCGCAAACGAGTACACGGTACAGGCAAAAACATGGATGGATGCACACGTCCACTGCTATGAACTTTCAATCTTGATTCTTGAACACCGGGAGGACCTGATGGTTCCTCTAGTGAATGGCTGACGCGTTTCAGGGGAGTACCCCTTTCATCAGAGCCTACAAGCGGGCAATGGTCTCGTCTCCCCCCATTTTAATCAACTCTCTTCTTTTATGGGGAGGGTATATAGGTGGGCGTGGTCGGGCACTTGACCCCTCCCCCCACCCCCTCCTCCTCATAGGCCCTCCCATCTCCCATTCAGTATAAGAAGGATTGCATAAATATGAATGTGAAAGGTGCCTCTATATATCTAGCACAATAACCAAATGGTCCTCCAATAACATCTCCAAACCCCCAGGGCTTCTCAGGACATGAAGGATCTACTTATCTTATCCAGGTCCTTAGCCGGCGTGTTCCCCATCGATCCAGTGAATCCCCTCAGTGGCTGGATGGCTGGCGACTCCGGTCCGGAAGTGCGGGTGTATTTGCGTTCCACCCGCGACTTCCGGTCGAACCACGCCTCGTTCCCCCTCGTTATTGTGCTAGATATATAGAGGCACCTTTCACATTCATATTTATGCAATCCATCTTATACTGAATGGGAGATGGGAGGGCCTATGAGGAGGAGGGGGTGGGGGAGGGGTCAAGTGCCTGACCACGCCCACCTATATACCCTCCCCATAAAAGAAGAGTTGATTAAAATGGGGGGAGACGAGACCATTGCCCGCTTGTAGGCTCTGATGAAAGGGGTACTCCCCTGAAACGCGTCAGCCATTCACTAGAGGAACCATCAGGTCCTCCCGGTGTTCAAGAATCAAGATTGAAAGTTCATAGCAGTGGACGTGTGCATCCATCCATGTTTTTGCCTGTACCGTGTACTCGTTTGTGAGTAGTAACTTTGCTGTTTTTATATATTTTAATAAAGCCTTTTTAGTGGTAATGCACAAAGGTCGGTGCGCCCTTCTGTTTTTCTTGTTTCCGTAGTGTTGTGAACACCCATTGTTCAAAGGAGGGCTGCAAGATTTTGGACATTACCTTGAGGAATTATACTTATATACTTTTTTTATGAACCAAGAGACTAGACACCAGAGCGCAGGAGAATTTGTCGTGTGTTTGCTGGATATCACAATTCCCAGATGGGTAAAGTGGTCAACCCACTGCAGCGGGAGAGAGGGGGGGTGAGGAAGAGCGCTAGCCTCTTCGTTCACCGGAAACCACTGGGATTTGTGCCAATTCACCTGTGAAGGTTGAGAAGGTGTTCATAATTCTAAGGGCACCCTCCAGCATCATTCAAGAAAAGCAGTAAATCATCGGCATAGAGAGCCACTCTCCTCCAGCCACCCCACCCGAAGGCTAATCTCGTGTGAAATTCTGAGGGCTTCAGCAATGGGTTCCATGGCCAGGACGAAGAAGGCCAAGGAGAGAGGGCATCCCTGTCTGGTACCCCTCTGCAGGTGAAAGGGGGCAGATAACAAGCCATTAAGCCTTATGATTGCCAGGGGGCCAGTGTAGATTGTACGTACCCAGTCAATACATTTTTAGAGGAAATCCCATCCTCCTCCTTCACCGCCCATAATTGCACCCATTCCACAGTATCGCATGCCTTTTCCATGTCTAGGGTGGCAATCGTCCTAGTACCCTGATTTTGTGTGGGGGCATGGATATTGGAGAATAATCTACGTATGTTTATCTGTGGACCTACCTGGCATAAAGCCCATTTGATCCGGGTCTACAAAGGAATTTAGAACTTTGTTTAGTCTGGTGGCTAACAACTTGGTAAGGATCTTCAGATCACAATTGAGAAGTGCAATTGTTCTGTATTAGGCGCACAACTTGGGATCCTTATTGGGCTTGGGTATTGGGATAATATGGGCTTCCTTCATGGAGGGGGGGGTTAAGAACAACTCGGCCAGTATTGGTGCAAGCAATTCAGTGTGGGCTTTATATAATTCAATGGGCAATCCATCGGGCCCGGGGCTTTACCCACTGGTAAAGACTGCAAGTGTGATTTCTTCCAGGGTGAAATCTGCAACCAGAAGTTTCCTCTCAGATTCAGAGAGCCAGCCCAGTGCCAGGGTATCTAAAACCGAGGTCATGGGCGCAAAGGCATTTGGCAAGGAGGAAGTGTACAATCTAGTGCATTCCGTCAGGATGTCATCCTGTGAGAATGCCATCGTGCGATCTGTTGTGAGGATTTCGGAGACAACTGCAAGGGGTCTATCTTGTGCTAATAGTCAATTTCAGCGGATTATGAACTGAAAGGCCAGAGGGAAGGTAACATCCTCTTGGATCTCGCTAAGGAGGGGGTGTGTTTGCAAATGCCAGGTCTATACGTGATGAGGTCTTAAAAGTGGTAGAGAAACAGGAGTAGGTTTTGTTGTGTGGATGTAACTATCTCATGCCTATGTAAAGTCTGTGGCATGTGCCCATAACATATTTCCCATGTGGGTCTAGATGGACATCATGAATTATGCACTGTATTTGTTTACTGATCAGAATAGACACCCCACTGGAGTATGTGGAGTTAGTCATGTGAAATGCTTTTTGTACCAAGTTTTTTTTTTTTTTTTTTTGTTTTTTTTTTTTTTTTTAGAGCCATTACTCTGCTTCCCATTAAGTGGGTCTCTTGTAGCACTACTATGTCGGGATTGTGTATTTTCAAATATTGAAACGGCAGCGACTGCTTGTACCTAGAATTGAGCCCCCTGACATTCCATGACAAGATGGTCAAAGACTCTCTGCCAGAGTTGGCCATCATGGAATATCAGGAGGGCACAGGATCAGCAAGCCACTCCGCATTAAGTTTGGTATAGAAAAGAGCATTGCCTGTGTGAGTCTTTAGAGTAAAATGGTGTTTTGAGCTTAGACTGACCTCTGTGGTCACCGTGTTGATCTTGGCGGTAAGTGTCTCCTTTAGGGAAGTGATAGTAGCCATTAGGTGCACCGATGATGGATCTACAGTTGCCATCTGAGTGCTCGCTGCTACACAGGATGGGGAGGAGGGGGCAGAGCGTGCGGCCAAGATGGCCGCCTGGGGCGCTGTGTGTTTGCCATATTTTCTCTTCCCCCGGAGCCATGTAGGTGGTCAGGAGTAACGGGGAACTTTAGAGGCACCTTTTAGTACACCAGTAAATTAGCTTTTGGAGGTGCTGACCACGATTGCAGGATGATCAAAAGGATTAGGTAGAAGCGGAGCTCAGCTACTGTACATCTGCCTTGCTTCATATCCGGACGCGCCCCCCATGTCCCAACATTTTTGGAACGTGTTGCTGTCATCAATTTCAAAATTAAATTTTTATTTTTTTTTTAAAGTGGTTGTATACCTGCAGGAAAAAAAAAAAATAAACTGTAAGGCAAAGGCATAATGAGCTAGTATGCATCACATACTAGCTCATTATGAAATGCTTACCTTAGAAGGAGATGTCGGTATCTAATCCCAGTCCACGCCGAGGGAGCTGACATTTTCCCCTCAGCATGTCTTCTGGGTTCACCGGTCCGGAACTGTGATGACGTCTTCTTCCTGGCAAGGTCTGGCAGCGTCTGCCTGGCATTCAAAGCTCATGCGCCACTGACATCAGCGGCTGCATTCAAAGTGAATAGGAGATATTATTTTTACCTGCAGGTAAGCCTTATTATAGGCTTACCTGTAGGTAAAAATTAAAGACATGGGTATACAACTGCTTAGAATTTTCTCAGTTTAAGCATTTGATATTTTTTGTTTTCTATTGTGACTAAAATATGGATTTGATATTTGCAAATAATTGCTTATTTATTTTTTTATTTATATTTTTTTTATGTAGATTTTTACACAGCATCCCAACTTTCTTTGAAATTGAGGTTGTAAACAAAATGTATTATCATGTTCTACTTACTTGGTGTCAGTGAATTCAATTTGAGTAGTTTTATATTGGTTTTACGGTACATCCATAGTGTATTTTTGTAAGCTGTCTTTCTGATATAATGGATGATTTTCTTCAGATTTGTATCGCTAACTTTCAGGCTTATTTTGATTTAGTGGGAAGTAGGGGTGCAACGGATCAAAAAACTCACGGATCGGATCGATCCTCGGATCAGGAGTCACGGATCGGATCATTTTTCGGATCAGCAAATAATAATTGAATTTGCAAAAACCTGTGAAAATTCTGCCACCATATAGTCCCCACTGTAATATCCTCGTCATCTCCCCCACTGTAATATCCTCGTCATCTCCCCCACTGTAATATCCACGTCATCTCCCCCACTGTAATATCCACGTCATCTCCCCCACTGTAATATCCACGTCATCTCCCCCACTGTAATATCCACGTCATCTCCCCCACTGTAATATCCACGTCATCTCCCCCACTGTAATATCCACGTCATCTCCCCCACTGTAATATCCACGTCATCTCCCCCACTGTAATATCCACGTCATCTCCCCCACTGTAATATCCACGTCATCTCCCCCCACTGTAATATCCACGTCATCTCCCCCACTGTAATATCCACGTCATCTCCCCCACTGTAATATCCACGTCATCTCCCCCACTGTAATATCCTCGTCATCTCCCCCACTGTAATATCCACGTCATCTCCCCCACTGTAATATCCACGTCATCTCCCCCACTGTAATATCCACGTCATCTCCCCACTGTAATATCCACGTCATCTCCCCCACTGTAGTATTGGCTGGGTTAATGCAGGGTATTGGCTGGGTTAATGCAGGGTATTGGCTGGGTTAATGCAGGGTATTGGCTGGGTTAATGCAGGGTATGTTTACAAGTGATCGCTCCGTCAAATTTGACGGCGCGATCACATTGTAAACAGTGGCCGGGTGTACCAAGATGGCTGCCGCCGCTCCGGAGCTAGGCCGAAGCCGCGGCCTTTTCTGAGGCCGCGGATCGCGGGGTGTGCCGATCCGAACGGGGTGGCCCGTTCAGATCACGGATCGGCGACGATCCGTTGCACCCCTAGTGGGAAGTCATTGAATAAATTCTCAGGTTTGTTTTTTGTCTACGTAGTGCCTTTTGCCTATTCCCCCTTGATCTATGTTTGCAATAATCTCTAATAAAGAGGCAGATAGGCTTTTGCCTATCCCCTTAGATCTGTGGTTTTAAATCTATGTGATAAGGGACAGATGCTATACCAATGTTTTTTTGTTTTTTTTTTTCTCAGTCATAAGAGATGATATCCTAAAATATGCTGCACTGACAATTTGGGAATGTACATGCTTTTGGCCTTTTTTTACTTAAAACGTATATCATTTTGCAGCTGTCCAATATGGAAGACAGTGCATACACAGCCTCCTTCTCCCCTCAGCGGACAGGAATATATAGTGTATTTGATAGTCCTAGTTTCACCGAAGACATAACACTCAGTGCAGTTATGATGAAAGAGGAAGACCCAGGAGAAACTGGTAAGTGCCAACACAAGAGCATTGCACATGTGTATTTCTATCTTGCATCTCACCCTTATGTGTTTTTATTTGCAGCCACAATGAGCCTGTATCAGGAATTTCTTAATTCATTTTTGAAGCTTCCTTCCAGTTCAGTGTTTGAGCTTATAGAAGAATATGAGACTATGTGCCGTGAACAGGTAATTTTTGTGTTGCAATTATTGGGAGAGGGGTCTTAAAAACAACTTTTTTACAGAGGGATTCGAAAACCTGTCAGGATTTTTTCCTTTTGCTGTCTGTGTTCCCCTCTTTATTTTTAAATAAATTAAAAGAAAATCCCAAATTTTAGGTTCTCCCCAGAAAGATAATAGAGGGCACATTTTCCAATGGGGTCCTACTGACCTGGGAGGCCCCCAGAGGATTCCCTTAAAGTGATTGTAAATGAAATTTTTAGCGAAAATGTCAAACTTACCTTCTCTGTGCAATGTTTTTTTTATTTTTTTTTTATTTTTTTTCCTGCTCTTTTGGGGTCCCCTGTCGGCGCTCCTGGCTCCCCCCATAGCAAGCCGATTGCTGTTGCTATGGGGGCACTCATGTGGGCTTGATCCTGAGCTGCATTGTGAGTCCCTAGACACACACCGTGTTATTTGCCTCTCGTGCTGTGATTGCCAGTAGCAGGAGCTAGTGGCTCCCCCTGCTGCCTCCATGTCCAGTGATGAGGGAGAGAGCTGGTGTTCTCAGATACACAGCTGTATTGAGATCGAGCTCAGATAAGCATGGGGGGGGGGGGGGGGGGGGAGCTGAACAAACAAGATTTTTCACCTTGATGCATATGTAGCAGTACCCCAGTAGGAGCTTCTGAGTATTGTGGTCCGTCTGTCACCCTGCCTCAGCCAGGCACCCTCTTGTCACTCATCCAGAAACATAAAGCAGTCCTTGCACTGTGTTTTTTGTTTGTTTTTATTGAGGGTTATTAAACTTGGATAGGGATGGGGACCTATAAGATGCCTAAGTGATCACAACATTGCAGTTTGGGACTTTATATACATCCAGTGTATACATTGCTTCCTCTCTAATCTTCACTCCCTTTCCCCTCCTGCACATCACTTCCTCTCATCTTCTCCAGACTAACTAGCTCTGATAGGCCTGACACTGGCTCAGCCAGGCCTAAAGCAAGTGCCCTTTACAGGCAGGGACCATGGGCCCCTGTGGTATAGAAAACGTCCCTGTGGCAACTGCTCACAGCACTGCCAGCCCTCCTGGCTTCAGCTACCCCTTTCCATTACCCATGACGCCACCATCTTCCAGACTGGCTCTGCACCCATCCCAGACTGTTCCATCCTAGTCCTCCCAGGTGTGCCTCCCCAATCATCCAGATTGTGTGCTTACTCACCATCCCTCCTGGCTGCCTCTGTGGAACTCCTGGAGACTTGCCCGGCAGTGTTCTTTGCTGTCCTCTCTTGCGTCTCCTGTCCAGGACACCTCCATGTTTTCTTAGAGGGCCCAACAGCCTAACACTCCAGGAGTAAATCAAACCTTTTCACTTTTTATTAAGGCTTTTTTATTCTTTTAGCAGGATTGGTTGGTGCAGAGCCACTGGGGCTTTTTTTTCTTCTTCCATTTCATATCCATTGGAGAATCTGAGGCTGCCTTTTGCTGATGATGTTGTTGTTGTTGTTGTTATATAGTACCAACCAAAATGCTGTGCCCATCTATTCATATGTGAGTGCAAAACCACTGGTTTTCTCATTACTATTATGCTTCGATATTGGTGTTCTCCCCTCCTTCTCATTTTATATCCATTGGAAATTGACAGATTAATTAATCATAAAGTACCTATTTATACGCGGTGAGTGCAGTACTTGCCTTCTAACGTTGTTGTCCTCTTCCTAATACTACATATTGATAGTGATGCTTTCTCTTCCCTTCCCTCATCCCTGTTTTGCTCAGCAGTACCCTATAAAGATTGTTTAAAAAAAAAACTTGGGAATCCAACCATTTCCTGTCTCAACAAGCTCTTAACTGTTCCTGTTAAGTATTTTGCCAGTGTTCAAGGACCCCCATGGCTAAACACCTGGAAGCACTTTTTAAAGCGCTGTTCTTCTTTGAAGATTCTGCCATGCAACCTGTTGAGACCATGTGCCAAACACTGGCTGTCTGGTCCAAGGCAATGTCCTCCTGGTTCTATACTTAGTGATGCTAAAGTCTTGTTTGTTTTTTTTTAAAGAAAAATAAGATAATAAGCTCTTTGAAATGGTTTTACACAGAGCAGCCCAAATCCTCCTCTTCTTGGGTCCCTTTTCAGTGTTCCTGGCCCCTCCCTTCTGTTGAGTGCCCCCACAGCAAGCAGCTTGCTGGGGGGGCACCCGAACTGAGTCCCGCCCTCTCTCTTGATTGGCTCCCACTGCTGTCAAAGTTAGTTAGCCAATCAGGAAGGAGAGTCCCAGATGACAGAGGCACTCGTGCAACATTGCTAGATCTAGATGGACCTTGGGTAAGTATTGGAGGGGGTGGGGGCTCAGGGGGGCTGCTACACACAGGTTTTTTTTATCTTAATGCATCCCATGTCCTATAATTTGACTGTAAAAAAAATAGGATTTATTTTCAACCTGTGAAATTATTTTCTTATGGGACACAGGTTCCTAGCCTGTTTTTGTTTGCTACTAACTAAGGCTGATGCTGGATGTGGGAGGGGTTATACAGGGCTGTCTGTATAGCTTTGCCAGTTTCTAATTATCCTGAGGATGGCAGTGTTTCAGAATACTGTCCTGTGCCCCATAATGTACTTCAGGAAAAATTATTTACAGGTATGACAAAGTTCCTGATTTCTTGTCACTGGAATATCTGATTGTGAGCTTTTATATATTTTTTATTTATAGGTCAGTTTACTTAAAAAGATTGTAAGCCGTGTCACCCCAGGACAGCAGAAATTTTCCAAAACTGCCAGTGTGCTATGGCTTCTGCAACAAGAAATGGTAACTTGGAGGCTCATTGCATCACTTTACAGGTTTGTCCTTCTTCACTTACACTATTTTGGATGTTATTTATCATGACGGACCAGAAAATAAGTCCCAACTTATAATATGAGCAGTTGTAGATCTGTAATTTGGGAAATCCGTACTGGTCTACAACCAGTGGCGTCACTAGGGTTGGTGTCACCTGGTGCGGTATAACATGGTGTCACCCCCCCCCCAATAATTTTTGCGGGTGATTTTAACCCTTTTTCAGCCGCTAGTGGGGATTAAAAGCTCCCTGCTAGCGGCCAAATAGCGCAGTGAAATTGACGGTAAAGTGCCGCTAAAAATTGCGGCACATTACCGCCGACGCTCCCACCACCCCGGTGTGAAAGGGGCCTAACCGAGGGCTCCAACACGATGAGTGAGTTCATCGCAGCTCTGCCCCCACACTTTTCATTATCTGCTGTCCCCAGGGACAGATCCGATCCAGAGATCCCACTGTATGGTGATCTCTGGATCGGATCTGTCCCCGGAGACAGCAGATAATGACATCATAGGCATTGATGATTTGATTTGGATTTTGGAACTGACCTGCTGACACGGTGTGTTGCTTGCTGGACCGGATTGATGGCTGCAGGTAAGATGGCAAGATGCTGTGACCTGCTGACGACAAGGCGTGTAGATTGCTGGACCGAATCTGATGGCCGCAGGGAAGATGGCAAGATGTTGCTGTGACCTTCTGCTTGCTGGATGGATCTGATGTGGGTGTGGGACACTGTCTGTCTACACCTGTGCTATGGTCTGTGGACACCCCCCCCCCCTATCAGACCAGCTTAGGCTGCTTTCACACTGGGGCGGTTTGCAGGCGTTATTGCGCTAAGAATAGCGCCTGCAAACCGACCCGAAACAGCTGTTGCTGTTCCTTCAGTGTGAAAGCCCGAGGGCTTTCACACTGAAGCGGTGCGCTTGCAGGACGCTCAAAAATGTCCTGCAAGCCGCATCTTTGGCTCGCTATAGGAGCGGTATATTTACCGCTCCTATAGCGCCCGGTCCCATTGAAAACAATGGGGGAGCGCGCCGAACCCGCCCGCAAAACGCCGCTGCAGCGGCATTTTGCGGGCAGTATTGACCCTTTTTCGGCCGCTCGCGGGGGGTAAAACCACCCCGCGAGCGGCCGAAATGCGCCGCTAAAACGCCGGTAAAGCGGCGCTAAATATAGCGCCGCTTTACCGCCAGCGCCCCCACCGCTCCAGTGTGAAAGCAGCCTTAGGGCGGCTCCGCTCAGCTACCTGGTGACTGCTGGAGACCAGGGTGGGTGGGGTGTGCCACTCAGATACTGTGCCTATATCTAATATAATATATCTGTGTCCAGCACCCCCCCCCCCCCCCCCCCCCCCATCATCATCATCATCAGACCAGCTCAGGGTGGGGGTGGCGCAGTCAGCTAATATAATATAGTGAGTGTTGTCTGTCTGATAAGGGGGGGGGAGGGGGTGCTGCTGGACACAGTTATATTAGATATAATAGGCACAGTAGCAGAGTGAGCTGGTCTGGTGGGGGAGGGGGGTGGCTGGACCAGCTATATTACACAATATATATATATATATATATATATATATATATATATATCTATAGCTGTGTCTAGCAGACCACTTTGCACCCCCCCCCCTATTATACTTGTATAACACAGGTCAGCCAGGGTGCCAGACACTGAGAGTCCTCCTCCCTCCTCCCACACCAGCTCTTTGGTGGTGAGTCTGTGTCAGTACGATGGCGCCCCCCCCCCCCCCCACACCTCAACCTGCCTGGCTGGGCTCGGACACCAGGACATCTCCCCCCCCCCCCCCCACCTGTTCAAAATTCGGGCGTCTGGAGAGGAGGGCAGCTTCATCAGCTTCACAGCGTGCAGCTGCCGTGCTGCCCAGGCGGAGCGGAGATACTATGTAGTGACGTCATCATCCTGTCTGCACTCTGCAGTGTGAGATGTGACAGGCTGGAAGAAGGGAGGACAGCGAGTGACACACACCAGGCGCGGCTGCGGCGCTGGAGCCTGGAGGTGTGTTGTTTCAGCCCAGCAGGCTGAGGGGGGGGGGGGGGAAAAAAAATAAAAAATAAACTGTGTTTGTTGTAACATGTGGACGCTGACGATTTCAAGGGTTAAAAAAAAAAAAAAGGAAAAAAAAAAAAAAAAAAAATACCAGGACTTTCCTCACCATCGGGAGGGTGTCACCCCTCTAGCGGGTGTCACCCGGGTGCGGACCGCACCCCCCTAGCAACGCCTCTGTCTACAACTGCCTAAATTGGTGGTAGTAGTAGTCACATTCAACTGGCCTTGTTCTGTAATACTGAACCACCTAAATGTTAAAATTCACATCAACAAATAATCATTGCAAGTATTTCCTGTGTAATTTTAAATTTACTCTGCAAATTTCAATTTTATGTAGATAAATAAATAATTTTTATTTTTTCTAAAGATGTCTCATCCAAAATTAATTTGCAAGATGTTTATATTTGCAGTGCCTTTGGGAATATATTCACCCCCTTGGAGTTCTTTTTCTTGTTTTTTTCTTTTTCTTTTCTTTCCATACCCTATGCCTATGTCCGTTTTTCATCTGATGCCATCAGATCAGCCGCACGAATGCTGAATAGGACCACCACCCTTCTGTTTTTGGTGGACCGGATCTTCTCATCAGGCACTTCATTAAAAAAAAAAAAAACTGAAGGGTCCCATCGGGTCCGCCTGAAAAACTGACAGGCAGACCTGATCGGACAGCCCTTGTGAAAGGGGCTTTAGTTTGTGTGTTTGCCCCCTTCTGTTTATGAATGTATTGCCCTCTCCTATGTACTTCCCTTAGTTATACGCTGGTCCTACTTTATGGAGTGGCCTACTTGTAGCGGCTGTTGCAGTTGGGTGGAATTGGGGTATACTGAAGGTGATCATTTTGTAACTAGAAACCCTGACTGATCTAAGAAGCCACAGAATTTGAATAAGCATGCAGCAGCCACACACAACTTAAATGGTTATTGAGTGCCCGTTTCCTGCACTTTGCAACCCTTACTAGTTTGTCTGAATTTTAAACTGGTTTATAGATGAAAAGAATTAATTTCGTACTTTGTGCTTTTCAGAGATCGGATACAGTGTGCAACAGAAGATGAAAATATGTTTGATATTGCAGTAAGTTGTCCATAGTCAACATTTTCAAATCCCTGCTGTCTGATGTTACAGTGCTATAAATCTTGTACAGTTCTCCTAAGGGTACAAAATCTTGTTCTGTAGGTTTCTTATTCTAAGCAGTGATATATGGGTAGCCTGATATCATCATTCATGTTTTTTGTGTTTGGGATTTTTTGCTTGTACTTGCAATTATTTATTCCTCTCTCCCTGTACAGGAACCAAATGCCAGTGAAAAAATGATAATGAATAAACTGTTTGAGCGAGATTCACTTGTTCGTCAGAGCCAGGTAAGGTATTACTTAAAGGGACATCAGGAAGGTTGCTTACTATAACCGCTTAATGAATAGAAGTTGGTTGGTACAGCTGCAGTGTTTTATTTATTTTGTTTCTCAAGGTTTTGTACAGGTCCCTAGGGACCAACATTTTGCCCTGTACTGAATAAATAAAGTTACTTAGACTAAATCCCACAGTAGTATTTACTTTGCCTTCTTATAGAGACTGTGTCCTTCTTTTTTTTTTTTTTTTTCCGAAAGGAACCTGTAGGAATAGAGCTGCCATTGCAGTTTTTTTGTTTAGGCTGAAGGCTCCAGGCTTGTTACCTTTCATACTGGTTTCTTTGCTTTAGGAGTCACTGACTTGCAAGGATAGATGACCTTTAGACTTTCTACAGACAGCAAGCTTGTTCCAGGTAGTGATTGTACTGGAACCTGCACCTTGAAGTGAAAGTGTAACCAGCCTGAACATTAGGAATATTTCGAACAGTAGAACTTTAAAACAAGCTCTCACTGACCTCTAGCTGTAGGCATTGGGATGCTATTAGTCTTAAAGGGTTGCAGCAGAAGCCATCCCAGTTGGTTCTCTGACACTCAACTACCTTCATCTTTATGTTTTAGAATTTTGACAATTAAGAAAACTTAATGGTATTTTCTGTTTTCAGTTGGTAGTGGACTGGCTAGAAAGTATAGCTAAAGACGATGTTGGAGACTTTTCTGAAAATATTGAGTACTATGCGAAAGCAGTTTACTGGTATGTACACAAAGGTTTATGTATTAAGTGTACCAGTGTGTTACTTGAATGTAATGTTTTAGTCAGTCAAACACAGTGACTGATTTTTTTTTTTATCAAGTGTTACATGAAAGTTAAATATTTGTGTTTCTTCTTTGCAAAGCAAACTCGCTAAGGGACATTTATCAAAACTGTCTTGCTGTTTGTGGTAGCTAAACTGTTGCAAATTTTCTTTATACAACTTGTGTGATAAATTGAACACTGAAATATATGTGCATATTTTTTAAAAGTTCCCCTAGCACTTCTGCTGCAAATTCTGCAACAGTTCTAAGGTTTAATTTCATGGCTAAATAAGCGCTTACAATTGCAGCAGAAGAGAGAAAATAGATGAGCATTTGCTATTTTTCCGTAAGCCCACAGAAAGTTAAAACTGTCACTTAGGTCATAAAACAGACTCCGATTTAATGCTAACCTTTTTTTGTTGCTAGGCAACTGTTGCAACCTTGTCCTTAGCAACAGCCTAAATTGTTTGAAAATGTAACTGATCATACAAGACTCTGGCTTCTTTACATCATTATGACCTGAGTTTTATGCAACTACCTTCAGGTGATTAAACATTTGCAGAAAAGGCTGCAGGGACACCCCCCCCCCCCCCCCCCCCCTTATTACTCTATAACCTCTCTCACTCCCAGCTAACTTCAGTTTTCTATAAGTGTCCTCAGGTGATGGACTTCTTCTCTACTGAAAAAATAATTTCGTGTGTGTGTGTTTTTTTGTTTGTTTTTTTCTCTCTGGATGATTTCTTACAGGATGATTCTTTCATCATTTAGCTGCACCATAGTTGGCTTTTTAAGCAGCTTCTAGATCGGTGAAAACTTTGACAGGGCCTTGGGAGACTATACCTGTGCCCCCACCTGTTGAAAGAGGCAGAGCCAGCCTGTAATGTTGCTTTGCTCTGGGGGCTTCACTTGCCACATAGTGCAGTGTGTGGAGTTAGCGGTAGCTGCAGGGTGCTTTACCGGTCCAATGCCTTCCTCTGCCTCTCTGAACTCCCCTGCAGGGGTATGCCCACTGTGGTGAGAGAAGCCAGTGTTTTAAAGTAGATCGGGCATAGCCAAAACAGGAAGTGAGGAAATCCCTACAAATTAAAGGAATCCCTTGGGGACCCGCAGGTCTCCAGAACTAGTGTCCCTATTGGAAGATTTACCCTCAATTACTTTTCTGTGGACGACCTAAATTTTAGGATTTTATTATTTTTATTTTTTAACTTTCACTAATCATGGTAAACAGGGCAAATATAGAAGGTGATTTCTCCTTTTTAATGGTGGCACAGACGGCAGTAAAAACTGACACCGGTTAAAATCCCTCTCCGCTCTATCCAAAACTAAAAAGAAAGTTTTGGCTTTAGTTATACTTTAAATCCTTTTATTTGTTCCTACTTCTGAATTTGGGGAGTACAGGGCAGAAGCTCTTTAAACATTCTTCCAGGCTGTCCATTTTATTCCACTGGTGGGTATGCTGAACACCGCTGTCCACACTTAGGCTACTTTCAGATTGGGGTGGGGGTGCATTAGCGATAAAGCGCCGCTAGTTTTGGCAGTGCTTTTCGGCCACTAGTGGGGCACTTTTGATGCCCCGCTAGTGGCTAAAGAAAGGGTTAAAAGCGCCCGCGTTGCGGCGCTGTCAAAACGCTTTGCAGGTACTTTGGCAGCTCTGCCCATTCATTTTATACACCGTTCCCAAATTGCCCCAAAGATGCTGCTTGCAGGACATTTTTTCCCGCAAGAGCACCGCCCCAGTGTGAAAGCACTCAGGCTTCCACACTGGGGAGGCATGAGAGGTGCTTTTTCAGGTGCTAATTTTAGCGCTAAAATACCTTAAAAGCGCCTCAGTGTGAAAGGGGTCTTAAGGTGGTGCAGTCAGGTATTCCAGGGTGGCCAGGCTGTAACCACTTCTTTCTTTGTCCTGTGAGAGGGTGCCTGATTGTAGCGCTGTTTGCCCTCTCCTCTGACACTGTACTGCACCTGTATTCTGTCCTCTTGTCTGGACCAACATTTGACCTTTGAAAAATCTCAGCTTTGGTTATTGTTTCAGGAAATTTTGGCCTTGCACTCTCTGGTTAAGGCTGGGTTCACACCTATGCAAATTGGTTAATTTGTCTCGGGGGCGGCTGCGTTTTAGGGCCAAATTCAGGCAAAGATTCTGCCCTGATTTGTCCCTGAAACGGAGAACAGGGATGAACAGCGTTGCTGTGCGATCCGCGGCCGGTTTAGGTCTGAACCGAGCCTAAGGCCCCTTTGACACGGGCGGACTGTTGAGGTCCGCCCGTTTTTTTTTTTTTTTTTTTTTTTTTTTTTTTTTTTTTTTTTTTTTTTTTTTTAGGCGGACCTGAACGGACGCTCCATACAGGTCTATAGAGCGACGGATGTCAGCAGTGACACAGCGCTTCAGTCCGCTAGCGTGTGACGGATGGAAACTCTATTTCGATTGCAGAGAATTGCATTCACAAATACTGTCAGTATCTCCATAATAAGCAGGAGAGAAAAGAGAAGCTTAAAAATATAGGGGTGTTTAACTCTCTTGTTTGTTTTTCATTTAGACCTTATATTATGACTTTAATTTGTAGATCCATAAGGTTTCTCTCGACAATTTTGTTTTAAAACACCTAGCAAAAGACAGAATTTTGAATGTGACCTCAATAACTGATACTAATTTTTCAATTTGTCGAGGAGTTGTTTCTCCGCAAAAGGTTTGTTTACGTAACCTTTATTATGTAAATGGCCTATAACCAGATATTGTCTGATAAAAAAAATTAGAAGATTTTATATAAAAATGTATTAAAATTGTGGATAGTATTCCACAGGATAGGAGCAGGGGTCTCATTAATGGGAGTAAAATGGCAGAGTGTATGATATAAAAAAGGGGAAAAAAATAATGATATGTTAGATTTATATTAGATGTGTATATAGCAACTCATAGATGCCGAACATGGGATGGTGTTCCATGGTGTAGAATTGGATTATATTTGTATAATTGTGAGTGATTAGACAGGAAAGATAGGTCTTAAAACGAATGCATCGTGGTACCAATGTCAGATACATTTACTTACTGATCTGGGAATCCCACCACCCCGATATGTCATGCTCATGGATCACATGACAGACTATGATCTGCAGAAAAGGAGGGGGGGGGGGGGGGTGAGTTAATATTATGATGTTATAAAATAGTGGACACCTCTAATTCTTCACTCAAGACCCCAGGTGAGAGGGTATTTAGAGAATAGATCCAGAAAGTCTCGCGTTCGCAAAGCCTGTGAAATCTTTCAGCTTCAGAGAGGTTTCTGGAAATCTATTTGTTCCTTCCTTCTTTTTATTCTACTGGTCATGTGCTTTCAGAAGATATATGGTTTGGGGGGGGTCTTTTACAAACTTGAAAGCTATAAGTAAAAAATAAAAAAAAAACAAAGGAAAAATTGCAAAAATGGTCTGGCCACCTGAGTGTAAAAATGGTTCACAGGGCCTGGCAGCGAAAGGGTTAAAGCCAACCCTTATGTTTCCCATTCAGGGCATTGCAATATGTTTTAATCCCTCACTTCTCTCCAGCATATACGTTTCTCCATTCAGTGTTGAAAGCCAAAGAATATACACCGATCAGCTATAACATTATGACCACCCACCATATCCGGTTGAGGCATGGGCTCCAATAGACATGCTGTGGTTTTTGGCATCTAGCCATCAGTAGCAGATCCTTTTAAGTGTTGTAAGTTGCTAGGTGGGGCCTCCATGAATCAGACTTGTTCCAGCACATCCCACAAATGCTCAATTGAATTGAGATCTGGAGAATTTGGAGGACAAGTCAACACCTCAAACTTGTGTTCCTCAAACCATTCTTGAATTCTCAGACCAGGCCACCTTCTTCCATTCTCTGTGGTCCAGTTCTGATGTTTATTTGCTCATTTTTTTTTTAAACCTCAAATGAAATAATTGTTGGTGCTTTTAGCAGTGGACATGGGTCAGCATGGCACCCTGACCCCATAGATGCCATTGTAACCAGATAATGTCATTCCCTTTAGCAGTCGGAGATCATAATGTTCTGGTTTATAATTTTTATGGGTATGGAGAAGCATGTGACTCACTATCTGACAGTGCTACACTAATCAGCATTGTCCATGAGGGACTCCTTGGCCCTGTGTAAACTTCAACTCTGGCAAATTATATCTTTTAGAGAACTATTCTTCACACCCACCAGCTTAACAAAGGTGGTGAGGGAGCAAAAAGAAATAAAGCTAGATAAGCAAAACATTTTTTATATTTTTGTATTTTTTTTTTTTTCCTCTACAGCTTTAGTGACCAAACTTAAGAGAAGTATGTGTTTTTTTTTTTTTTGGCTATTCATACTTGCCTAGGTGGTCCCCTGGCGTCTCTGCACTGAGAACAGAGCCACCGAATACCTAAAAAAGCTCAGGCTGGACTTCTCCTTTAACTTGTAAGGAAGTATGTCCCGCGCCGTGCAGGCTGCTAGATGCTGTAGTTAGGTCACTAAAGCTGTTAGGTCAATAATGCTGTAAAAAAAATATTTACAGTATACAAGCTATGCTGCTGGGGAGGGCAAATAACTGGTTCACTTTATAAAAGTTTTGCAGAGAAAAAACTTTTGTGAATAGATGGAATTTTGGCCTAATTAGTTATTTTTGTTCTTGGATGTCTGGCTTGGTGGATTTTAAGAATACACCTCTTCTTGATGTGTTTTTTTAATATATAAGGCCTAAGGAGTTTAGTTACTGTAAATACGTCTAAACACCTGTAAATGCAGAAGCACCAACCATATATAATTTGCAATATGCTAGAACATAAATGTCTTCAAAAACATAGTTCTTTTTTGTTGTGAGACCAGAAAATAATTGTATAACCATACCAAATGTAAAACGCCATGCAAGGTGAGAGTGATGTAAATAAAATACCTGCCTAATAGGCACCTTGTGGTTAGACAAAAATACCTCCTTTTGTGTGCTCTTTTAAACCTAGTTTTACTTTTGTTTCTTATGATTTCTCGTACTTTAGGGTTAAGACCTGTTTATAACTATATACTTGTTTTTATGATCTGTTTACCTTGCATCCAAGTTAATAACCTATCAAGTATATCTTTAAATACAATTTTACATTTAAATATAATGTTTTGTCTTATTTAGGTACCAATGATTCTTGTTGGAAACAAGTGTGATTTGGAAGATGAAAGGGTTGTGGGCAAAGAACAGGGGCAGAATCTAGCTAGACAGTGGAACAACTGTGCATTCCTGGAGTCCTCTGCCAAGTCCAAGATTAATGTCAATGAGGTAAAATGGTATATGATTTTGTGTGCACTGATTTTTCTTTGACAATGGTTTTATTTTTATTTTTTTTTTAGCTTTGAACACCTGATTCAATTAGACCATTGATTCATAGCCTTTTCAATGTTTTCGATAGATCAGCCTGATGGAAATAAATGTTAACAGTTTGTTAATGTTTGAAAAACCTTATTTTATAATCGTACATTACAGGACACAGGGTGGTATTCAACGACAGGGCTATGCTGTGATGCCCACACATGGAATCTGGCAACCAAGGCTTTTTGACACCCCAGCATAACTCCTATAACTCCCTGCATGCCTCAGTTTGTTTGCTGGTGTATTTCCTCTGCTCTGGAAAAAGCTAATCATTTTTATCTTTTATCAAGATGAGTTTTGCTCTAACAAGATTTCTTCAGTTACTTCACAGACCTTAAGGCTGGATTTGCAGCTTTGAATGATTCTTTCCTCCCCACTGTGAGGAAGAAGCAGGGCTAGCCTTTAATGTGCCTAATCTCAGAATTTATGAATTCAAAACTCAGAATTTGGAACTCGGATCTTGGAATTTAGAACTCCTATCTTGGAATTTGGAATTCGGCTCTCGGAATTGGGAACTCAGATGTCGGA
Source organism: Lithobates sylvaticus (assembly GCA_028564925.1). Taxonomy (NCBI): domain Eukaryota; kingdom Metazoa; phylum Chordata; class Amphibia; order Anura; family Ranidae; genus Lithobates; species Lithobates sylvaticus. The sequence continues at coordinate 387,919,888 of CM053029.1, read as the reverse complement.
ATTTCAAAATTGTAACTCTGATCTTGAAATTTGGATTTCTGAATTGTGAACTCAGATGTTGGAATTTTGGAATTCAGATTTCGGAATTTGGATATTGGAATCTGGAATTCAAATCTTAAAATTTGGAATTCAGAATGTCCCCATTCCCCTCTGCCACTCCTTCCTCTGCAGTATCCAAATGAACATTTCAGTGATTCTTATTTCATCAAACTTAAGCTTAAACAGATTTTCACTTTGTCAGACCTCTGGTGGACTCTTCTTGGGCCCTCCTGGGTACAGGTCTTCTGTGCCAAGGGATAGTTTACCACCCTGCTTCACAGCCGCTGACTTTAACAGCCTGACTTTTGAAGCCCAGATAGAAGAAGATGGGGACCTGCCCACTTCAGTTATTCCTACACTGTTGAAGGCTAAAAAGTTGACCTCTTGAAAGGTCTACATCTCACTTGGTGCAAAGCAACCCAGGAAGTACTCTGGGACGAATCCTGGCTTTTCTCCAAACTCGGCCCTGGCATTGCTTCTTCAAAGACTGCTCACTTCTCGCGCCTTAGTAAAAGCTTTCTTAAAACGTGTTACGATTCCCGTGTACATCCCCCCTGTAACGCCCCCATGGGATCTGGTTCGGTTGACTCCCTAGAAACGACCTTTTTGTGTTTTTAATGGCCTTATTGCAGTATAAGGAAGCGTTCTTTACAGGTTAAGGACAAGGATGTTTTGAGGCCAAAAGCCATGTTTCTCCCCAGGCTGGTTTCTTCCACCTGAACCAGGATGTTCTGCCTTCTCTCTGTCCAGCTTCTTGGAATCCCAAAGAGGACTCCCTCTATTGTATGGATTTAGTGCGCACAAGTCTACCACTCGGGAACACTTTCATATAGACAAAACTGACTTTTTTGCAACTCCTATGGCTTTGAATTCCATCCTGTGCCCTGTAATGTACAGATAAGAAAAACATTTTTGGTCTAAAGAAAAAGGAATTTACAGATCGGACAAAGCCTTTTTTTTTTTTTCTATTTCTATATTAACACATGAGCAGCCATACCTGCTCATTACATACAAAGTTTCTGCTTCTTGATTTCAGGGCTAACCAATGGTTGTAGTTTACATATCACAGCGCAAATCTAAGTCCGCCAACTTGGCAAAAACAATGCCCTTTTTGGGCAATAACAAAACATGGCACAGCAAACCTTGTAAAAATGTGAGTCTTATCAATAATTACACCAATAATTACATCAAGTTACATGCTGCAAAAATGACTTAAGATATTTGTGCACTGAAAATACAGTATACTTCCCCCCCTTAATGAGGAAATGACTTGTGCCAAGAAAAAGAAAAAAAAAGCAATCAGAGGGAAAAGGATTAATCCACCAATTTTGCCAGAGGTCTCCTTGCAACTGATCTTTTCCCCATTACTGACTTGCCTTGCTCTGTTCTTTTCTGTATGGAGGGTGGCAATCTTGGTAGAGGGATATGGCTTTGCTTACTGTCAGGGCTGCCCTCTTGAGGACTGATGATCTGACGACTCGAGGGGAAATAGCCAAATTACAGATCTGCAGAATAAATGATGCAATTCCTTTTACATCCGCCCGTCCATAAGGATGAATGGACCTTCCGATCAGGTCTGCCTGAAAAACTGACAGGCGGACCTGATCAGTACGCCCGTCTGAAAGGGTCCTTTAGTGTGTAGCATTCCGGATTATCGTCCAAGTTCCCAGATAACATGTCGGAGGGAAAGTACATCTCTCACTTGCTGTTGTCTGCAGTGAGATATCAGATTGTCTATGGCTAAATATTTTGTTGAACATGGCAAGCAAGATGGCTAATCTTAGTGTGCAAAAACAAGCATTTGTTCTTCAGTTGCAGTCATTGCCTACAATACACTACTAAACCCCCTGAACGATTTCTTTTTGGGTTATATTTTTTCTATACATTTGTTCTGTTGTGTTCAGGCATCTACATCTAAGAAATATTTCTCTTTCCAGATTTTTTATGACCTTGTGCGACAAATTAACAGAAAAACTCCTGTACCGGGCAAGGCACGCAAAAAGTCAACATGCCGGCTGCTTTAATACACAGATGTGCTGTAGCTCTGAGCCAGGTATTTGATGATGTCTTTAAAATAAGTAAAAATACACCTTTATCTTACACATACATGCAAACTATGGTGAATGAGTTAATGTGGAATGTGGTTAACAGCTTGGTTGACCATTAGGCCAGGGAGTCCAGCCATGGCTGATAATGTGACATTCCCCATATAATAGCTAAATTACACAAATCTGTTTTTATTTTGTATTTTTGTTTTTATTACTTTCTATGTTTGAAGAAAGAACTAGAGTACCCTTCAATAGAATTACCAGAAAGCAGGTGGGCTGGTTGTAGTAAAATATTTTTAACCGCTTCAGCACCGGGCGATTTTACCCCCTTCCTTACCAGAGCACTTTTTGCGATTCGGCACTGCGTCGCTTTAACAATTGCGCGGTCGTGCGACGTTACACCCTAGCAAAAAAGTCATTTTTTTCCCACAAATAGAGCTTTCTTTTGGTGGTATTTGATCACCTCTGCGGTTTTTATTTTTTGCGCTATAAACAAAAGAAGAGCGACAATTTTGGAAAAAAAAAACACTATTTTTTACTTTTTGCTATAATAAATATCCCATTTAAAAAAAAAAAAAAAAAAAAAAAAACAATTTTTTTACTCAGTTTAGGCCGATACGTATTCTTCTACATATTTTTGGTAAAAAAAATCGCAATAAGCGTATTATATTGATCGATTTGCGCAAAAGTTATAGCGTCTACAAAATAGGGGATAGATTTATTGCATTTTTTTTTTTTTTTTAACTAGTAATGGCAGCGATCTGCGATTTTTTTTATTTTTTTTCGTGACTGCGACATTGCGGCGGACACTTTTGACACATTTTTGGGACCATTCACATCTACACAGCAATCGTTGCTATAAAATTGCATTGATTACTGTGTAAATGTGACTGGCAGGGAAGGGGTTAACACTAGGGGGCGCTGCAGGGGTTAAAATGTTCCCTAAGGTAGTGATTCTAACTGTGGGGGGAGGGGACTCACAAGGGGAGGAGACCGATCTGTGTTCTGCCGTACTGGGAACACATGATCGGTCTCCTCGCCACTGACGGGACGTGGAGCTGTGTGTTTACACACACAGCTCCATGGTCCCGCTGTTTTAACGGCAATCGCGGGTGCCCCGCGGACATCGCAGCCGCCGGGCACGCGCACCGGGTCCCGAGCGACGCGCGCGCGCCCCCTAGGCGGCCGGGAATGGGAGGACGTCATATGACGCCCACCCAGGATGGGAGATCCACCTGCTGGGCGTCATATGACTATGGGCGGGATGTGAAGGGGTTAAAGATCTTCAGTCACATTTTTTTCTGGAGAAGCCAGATTATTTTTATAGTTTTTTTTCTTGGGCGTACATGTTAGTACAAAGTAAACAATCTTAATAAATGGCGATTCAAAAAATTGTGTATATAGTTTGTAAATATACAAAATATATTTATACATTGGGCAGCCCCATATGCAGACGTCTAGTACATACTTAGTAATACAGCATTTTGTTTGAAAATAAGAAATGTTCAACACACGAATAGAAGTAAAGAAATTTGCAGTAATTCCAAATGAGCTATTTTGGTTTAGTGAGACTAAATATAACATTTTAATTGTTTTTGATGTTAGTGGAATATATTGAAGTGTGTGGTATGGTAATTTTTTTTTGGGGGACTCAAAATTATGGGACAAGATGGTTTTCTCCACACTGTTTATTATACCTGGTGGCTAGTACTCTTGAACTATAGACAGGCATCCTCAGTGCATATATATTTCAAATATCAGGAGATGTTTTTTCTTCTACCTCTTTAACAAACAACGACCTTTTGTTGCCTGTTGCAGGTCTGAAGAACTGTTGTCTAACGGCAGTGCCAGCATTCCAAGTCAAATTACCCTGTCAACAACTCCAATGGACTTTCCTGTGGTGGTACCCTATATAATATGGATGGAAGTTGCAAGCTCAGATTGTGCACCATCAGACCCTCCCCTCCTAAAGTCACGAGAAAGATGCCTGCTTCGAAATGTACTTCACGTATGCAACTGGGAACAACAGAGCCCACATCCAGTATTACTGCTAACAGACATTGTTCACCCAACAATGTTTTCACACGTAAGAGTACGTGTACTGTATTCTTTCACAAGCCCTTCCTTTCCGTCGGAGTATACAATGAAAAGCACCACTATTTTAGCTTACTAAACAAGAAAGTCCAAAGAGCTCTTCTATAGACTACTTCTGATGATCTTGCATCTTTGGTATTTGTAGCTTCTTGTAACTATTATTTTTTTCCCCTCCCTTCAATGAAATACAAGAGCAACATTAGTTGTGTTGTACAAAGTGCTTCTCACAACTATCTTTTTGTTTTCCTTTCTTTCCTTTCCTCCATTTTTAGGGAATCCTGTGGAATCTTGTATTGCACCCCCTTCTGAAAGCAGAGGAGCGGTTATAATAAATTTATTTCTTGTAGTCTTTGTTGAACACTCTGCGTTTTAATATTTCTCTGGAGAGACAGACATTTTCCTCCTTTTATTAACCATTTCCACACTCTTTGTTTACATAAGGAATACTGTTTATAGATGTGTATACAGTGGGGGTCTACAACAAGAAGTGTATATTTTAAGAGTTCTTTTTTTAATGATTTATCAATATTTTGTAAATCATTTTCAAGCTTCTGCAGCTGTAGATTCTCACTGTGAGCCTTTGTCCCCCCCTCTCTTGCTTGCTCATGCATATGTGTATTTGCAATACCAAATATACTGATTTAGTAATTTTTCCTGTCAGTGGTTGTTTCACACGTGTATTGTTTTGGTTGCGTTGTTAAATGGTGGAAGAGTCCAGTGGATGTGAATGTGGGACGTAATTTTTAACTCCTGTGTTACTGGTCACCAGGCCTGCATTGCAGTAATTAACTTTTTTTTTTTTCTGCTGATTTATTTATCAATGCCTTGTCGCTTTGTATGCGTTAACATTTGGGTGTAAAGATTGTGTATATATCCAACAGGGAACCACAGAAATTCAGTTGACCAATCTAATGCTACAACTGCTTTGAGGTGGCCAAATGTAAACTAAGAAGCCTTAAATAAAGTGGTGCAATTTTGTACAATTTAGCATCAGTTCAATACATTTTGGATTGCCGTGCAAGGGCTTGCATTATAACCATCTGCCACTTTTAATAGTCTGTGCAGTACATTGACAGTGCTTCTTAACAAATCTAATGTCACTGAAGTGCACTGTATTCATTCTGCAGCCTCCTGATTCTTTTGTGCCAATTAGAGTATTGCATACAAGCCCTCCAGGATGGCACAAAGTGCTGTTAAATGGTAATAGAATGTTTTGTTGGTGTCATTTTTATTCACTGTTCTGAACGATGCATGTGGCAGTTTGACAAAGTGGGAGATTTAAAAAAAAAAAAAAAAAAATTATATAGCAAATATAGGGTGAAGAACTAGGTAATTTGATGACAGCTGCTCAAACGAGTTGCAGGTGTTTGTGTTCACAGTGTGCATTAAAAGTCAATTATCACTCTTGTTTTTCTTACTCTTTATTTTGCCCAGGCAGATACAGCGGACTGAGGATAAATCAAGTTTTATCCCAGTCTTCATGTGTTTTTAATTTGCTAAGCCAGTTTGTCACCTGTTTTTTTTCCCCCCTTATTGCTTACAGATTATGTGCTTATTCCACCCCTCTCACCCCGTTAACAGTTTGACATCTGAACTCTGCTTATACACAGACAAAAATCAAAATAAAATACTGTACTTTCTTGTATGCAATAATGTCTCACAATCTTCTGACTGAATGGCTGTGGCCTTTCTTACTCAGTTCTGTTTGCTATCTGTATGTGTGTAGCCACAACAAATGAATCTGTAGCGTCTATTATAAGCCAAGAGTTTCATCAACCAAAATAATAAAATCTATTGGATTTACTGTACAGTTATTCAAGCACTCCTATAAAGTGTATTGTATTAAAAATACCACAACAAGCTAAACATGAAAGTACAATTTGTGTATGATTATGTATTTGAACTGTGTGTGTTCTTTTTTTTTTTTCTTTGTGCATTGCATCGTTCAGGTGGTTCAGCTAGGCATACTCCTACCAGTGTACATCCGGAGCAGAAAACAATCGCACTGTATGGAAAAAATTTAGTATTCTTTGTAATGTTTGAGTTTCCAGACACACACCTCCATTCTTTTGTTAATTTTTAAGGTCTACCTCCTGCCAATTGGTCTGCCTTGGTGGCCAGTAATAGGACATCTTATTAGACAAGGAGATGATAGTGGGTACAGCTTAGCTATAAGGTCAGGGAAAGTTAGCCCTTATTAACAAAGTGAAACTGAAGGAGGGTAGCACAGAAGAGGTGTTCTGTATTTTAAATAGCAGGCCTCTTGTATGCTCTTAGCATACTTACAAGTTTAAAATTGGGTACAGGTTCACATACAGATTTTTCTAGTGAATGCTACAAATATGCTTTATTTAGAAATGATGATTGTTAATTTTCATGTATAAGTTATTGAAGGTGATACTTGAATCTTCCATGGAAGCTGAAAAAAATTGATTTGATTTCACATTTTATGGTTACTGCTGCTCTATCCAGTGGAACAAATGGTATGCCCTGGAGAAAGATGCAGTCGAACTGTACTGACTACTTTGTTGTATCACAGCATGTCAAGGAATCAGACAAATTTCAGTCTGTCTATGGGCAAGCTGGCTGTACTGAACGATCCATCGATCAACTTCAGTACAACCAGTCCTTTTTTTTTTTTAATGCCCAATCGCATATAGTGGCTATAGTCACCAGCAGTGATCATTGTCAAGAAAACACTGCTGCTCTCCCTGGCCGCTCTGTACTAGTGTGTGTATGTGGCAGCTGCAGTCTGCTCTGTGCCACAAGACTTTAAATGCCAGCACCTAATTCCTGAGACCAGCGGGACAACATATATTCTTTCCTGTGAGTGACACTACAAGTATAAACAGGTTACAGTAGTGGAGCCTTCCTCACTGGCAGAACACAATAGCGCCGGGAGAATCAAGCACTTTTCTTTCCTTCAACCTGTGTTTGAAAGAAAATTGCATAAATTGCCTTCCTTAATAGAGTTTTCTTGATAACTGCAGTATGCTCCACCGTGTAAAGCCTGGTACACACTAATATTTTTTTTTTTTTTTGTTCAGCCCTGTGGGTTAAACAAAACAAAAAAAAAAAACTGACAGCTCTGGTTGGAGCTGCTGTACTAATGATCCAATGTTAGTACAGTGATCCCTCTCGCTGAGCTGTTGTGTTCTGACAGGGAATGGCTCCCCCGCCACAACACTCCAGTCAGCTCTCAGCCATTGGCTGAGAGCACTGATTGGGAGCCGGCTGGGCCAAATGTCGGCTGTGTTTTTTTTTTTTATCGAACTGGCCAATGTCTCCTCACATTCGGCCCTTGTGTACTAGACATTAGAATGACATTTCTGCATTAGTTTAGCTTGGAGGTCTGTGGGGAAATTATGAACTGTCAATTCTTGAGTTAGTAACATCTGACATTGCTGAACCCATTTACTTCATTGCACTGTACACTTTCAGATGTTTTTGTTTTATCCTAAGCATTAGTGTAGTTATGTTCTCTGTGCTTGTTAGCCTTGCCATGTAATGATAGACTCACATGATGTGGCTGCAGTGTGTAATGTCATGGCTGATCAATTCCCCTATTTCCATGTATTCGGTCATATAGCGTGTCCCTATTTGCTAAAGGGACAGGCAACTTCTCGTCCCGGGTTACACAGCATGCAAGGCCTGCTTTGCCATTTCTTCTGTTGCATGACAAATGTGGGAATTCTAGTGTGATGAGACTGTGATCTGTTACTTTCTTGTGTCGGTCAGATCTAATTAATACCTCTCACCTGCACATGACTCTGTGAGATATGTAAATTTGCTACAGGAAATATCAGTTCTTAGACTAGACACCAAGTCATGCATTAACCTGTGCAGTGTAATGCTGCATGCCTCTTGCTTGAACACAAATGGAAACGTCTGACACCGGATTGTGCAGATTTACTCTACTATAGGCTGTGCATATTGGGCTACAAATGATGCTGTAATACTACATGATCGATGCACATCTTATGCAGATAGGAAGGTTTAGATGCAAATCACAGGGTAGGAAGGTTTTATTTATTTTTTTAATTCAGAGAAAAGGTTATATTTATTATAAGAAATAATAAACAGTACAAAAATAGTTTACATTCTGGAGAGTTTTGTCACTCAGTACATTGAAAGAAACTGAAGCACAGTGATGCGTGTACATATCACCTAAACTGTTATTTCAACCCAAGCAGAGTACGCTATCATGTTACTCCCAGTAGATGTACTTGCTTATACCATAGGTATTGATGCCCCTATAACAACCCCCTACTTTAATGGTTGTGTCATGAAAAGTTTGAGCATATCAACATCATAGCAAGAGTCTATCCAAGACTAAATCAAATGGAGCCAGACCTGGAGTAGCTAGCCATTATCCCCAAATCTTATTAAACCTTGTCGGGCTGCCCCTATCTTAATCCCAAATTAGTTAACCACATTTCTGGTGTTGGGGGGGGGGGGGGGCACTGTGAGATCCAATGTTGCAATGTCCACTTATGAGCTTGGAATAGGGCCCTGGATACTGCCTCCCTGACCTATACAACTGATATGACATCATCCAAAATGCCCAGTAAACACGGCTTAGAGTCGAGGGATAGGTCTAATTGAAAGGTATTGTTAAGTAATACAACCAAGGATTTGGTAAAGCTAAACCCCCCCATTATCCTTGGATCTCTTTTAATTGTTCCAGTCTGACAAGACCTGATTTCCAAAGCAATGCACAAAATATAGAATTAACCAGTCTAATTATTTTAGAGGGGGATAACCACTGGGGTGTAACTGTGGCATTAAAATAATTTTTATCAGGTTAGCTCTGCCTGCAACTGATCGCCATAATGTGGACCAAAATGTAAACCTTGTCTCTAAATCGGGATAATAGTGTAAGTATATTTAAGTGGCGGTAGGTTGTTATCTCTGCAGAGATAATAGGCCCCAGGTAGGAAGGTTTATAATGCCTTTAATAAATAAGTGGTTATAGTTCAACAGTTAAAATTTGATTTTTTTTTTTTTTTTTATTAAATTTGAACAAAACACATTATGGGGGTTGATTTGTCAGTTGTCTAAAATAATAGTGTGATATTTTTTTTTTTTTATATATCTTTATTTTTCAAAATTTTTCATTAATACATATCAACATACATCTACAATTATATGAGAGCTGGCTGCTGAAATCGAGTAGAAAGATTTTTGCAACACAGGAGATTTTCAAGAGAAATTTTTTTTTTTTATATTCTTTATTTTTACATTCATATACATAACCATTTGCATCCTTATGTCCTCATGAATTTACTAACTCCTTTCATCTTCCTAATCAATCTCTATCTGTTCCACAACTACCAACTCATTCATGCAAAAAAAAATAAAAAAAAAAAAAAAAAAAAAAAAAAAAAAAAAAATAAAAAAAAAAAAAGGGAAAAAGGGAAAGGGGAAAAAGGGAAAACAGGGGGTCCCCTATCTCTCTCTTATTAAATCCCTCCATCTAGGATATAATATTTTAAATCGTATCCAGGTCTGCCAAGCATTGTTTGCTTCCTCTTTATTTACTTTTTCTTTTTCCTTTCTTGTCTCCATTTTACACATTTCGTCCATCTCCCTTTCCCATTCTTCTATATTAGGATTACTACTATTTTTCCATTTCCTGGCAATAATAGTTCGTGCTGCTGTTAGAAAAAATTTCAGAGTTCCCTTTCTCACCCTTTTTACCGATCCCATATTCATGGAGATTACTGACATCAATATGTCAGGTTTGAGTTCTATTCCTGTCATCAACGCGTATGTTTTATATATCTGTTCCCAGAAGTTATATACTCCGGGACAGTCAAACCAAATATGTGACATTGTTCCGACGACTTGATGACATCTCCAACATATATTACTGTTCTCAGGATCAATTTTGTTCATATCTGTTGGGCAACGATACCATCTTGTCAACAATTTATAATTTCTTTCTTGGTCTCTGCTGGATTTAGATAGTATGTGAATATTTTTTAAGGCTTCCTTCCATTTTTCTTTAGGGATGTCTATCTTTAATTCTTCTTCCCACCTTTTTATATATATGATCTCTTTTATATTGTTATTTTTTATTAAATGTTTGTATACAGTAGACAAGTTATGGGTCGATTTCTGTTCTTCTATTAGTATTTCTTCGAGGGCCAATAACGGTCTACTTATTGCATCTTCTTTTGTTATACCGGAAATGTATTTATTTAGTTGCCAATATTGAATCCAGTTGTTTTTATAATCTATACCCATATCTTCGAACCGGATTAACCTATCTTGTTCAATTATGTCTCTTATTCTGATATCTTGTTCTTTCTTCCATTTTAGAAAGGTTCCTACTTTCATTGCCAATGGAAATTCCGGATTATCAAATAAGGGGGTCATTGGTCCTATGTATGTTGTTCCTTTGCCTGTTCTTATTAGTCCGTCCCATACCTTCAGTACCCGGCCTGCAAAGTACGGCATATCTCGATCTGGTGGACGTTTCTCTTTTCTAATCCATGGCAAGGACTTTAAGCTAATACTTGAGATCTCTTTTTCCAGACTGACCCATTCTTTAGAATCTTCGTTTTGGAACCAGTCTATTAGTCTAGTTATTAAGGCCGCCTTTAGATATGTCGAGATATCTGGAAGTGCCAGTCCACCTTCCTCCTTAGAACGGGTCAGTATTGATCTGCTTATTCTAGCGGGTTTACCGGCCCAGATAAAGCTTCCTATAATTTTGCGTATTTGGTTTAAGATTTTCTTTATGGGGAAGAGAGGTATAGCCTGGAATATATATAAAATCTTAGGTAGGATATCCATTTTTATTATGTTTATCCTCCCTATCCAGGAGTGGTTCCCTTTTGCATATTGTTGTAATAGCTTACTTACTTTATTTATAATTGGAAGGTAATTAAGTTCATATAGTTTATCTAGATCTTTAGGGATATAAATTCCTAAGTATTTTACAGCTGTAGGTTGCCATTTGAAAGGAAAATTGACCCTAATTGTTTCTATTTTATTTTCAGGGAGTATAATGTCCATTATTTCGGATTTATTGTAGTTTACTTTGAAGTTACTAACTCTGGCAAAGTTATCGAATTCTCGTATTAAGTTGGGGAGTGTTATTACCGGATTTGTTATGTATACCAGTAAGTCATCTGCGTAAACAGACAGTTTGTACTCCGTCTCCCCTACCCTTAGCCCCTGTATGTCTTTATTGTTCCGAATGGCTATTGCTAAATGTTCCATAACCAGAACATATAGTAGGGGAGACAGAGGACAACCCTGTCTAGTTCCGTTAGTTATTATTATAGGCTCAGAGATCTCTCCTGCTGCTCTAATTTTAGCAATGGGTTTTTGGTATAATACCATTATTTTTTCTAGTAACTTTGGTCCTATTCCCCACTGTTTTAGTGTCTCTTCGAGAAAACACCATCCCACCCTGTCAAACGCCTTTTCGGCGTCTACCGTCAATAGACAGGATGGGATGGTGTGTCTCCGAGCATAATCAATAAGCGTTACCGTTTTGGAGGTATTATCTCTTGCTTCTCTCCCCTTTACAAAGCCCGCTTGGTCTAGGTGTATATAACTTGGAAGTATGGGGGTTAGTCTGTTGGCTATAATTTTTGAGTATATCCTAAGATCAATGTTTGTCAATGAAATGGGTCGGTAACTACCACAACTAGTAAGGTCTTTTTCGGGTTTGGGTATTAAGGAGATATAGGCCTGCATTCCCTGTGGGACGAAGGGTTGATTAGTTGTTACTTCATTAAATAAACGCTTCAAGATTGGGACTAGTAGATCTCTGAGCATTTTGTAAAATCTTGGGGTAAAGCCGTCCGGGCCTGGGCTTTTCCCTATTACTAGAGAATCCACTACCCTTTTAATTTCGTCTTCTGTTATTTCCTCTTCGAGCTGTTCTTTTTCGGACGTTGTTAGTGTTTGTATCGGGGTATTTTTTATATATTTTTGTACCTGCTGTTTATAGTCTTCGGGATTCCTTTCTGCCGAAGAATTGGGGATATTGTATAGCTTAGCGTAGAAATTACGAAAAGTATCAACAATCTCTTTTGGTTTGTAAACATAATTGCCCTTTTCATCTTTGATTTTTACGATTGAGGTTAAATTTGTTTGCTGGTGTATCTTCTCCGCCAATAATTTCCCCGGTTTGTTCCCTTGAGCATAATTTAAAGACCGTAGTTTGTCTCGGCTTAATAGTGTTTCTTCATCTAATAAAGTTTTCAGCTCGTTAGTTTTAGTGGTTAGTTCTCCTAGTAGCTCCTGCCCCAGTTTTTGCTTGTGTTCTTTGCCTATTCTTTCTATATCTTTTGATAATTGAAATATTTTGTTGCCTTTCATTTTTTTTAATCTGGACCCATGTTTGATAAATAGACCTCTTATGATACATTTTAGAGTTTCCCATTGATTGGGTAAGGAAGTATTATCTTCCAGGTGATCTGCCAAGAAGTTCGTTATTGCTTCTCTGATCTCTGTTAGGCAAGTATCGTCAAATAACAAATTATCATTAAGTCTCCAAGAATTCCTAGCTCTTTTTCCTTTATCTATGGTCAGAGTAATGTAGATAGGTGTATGATCTGACCAAATCGCACTGCCGATCTCTGAGGAGGAAAGTTCCGGCAACCCTTGTTGGTTTACCAGAAGGTAATCTAATCGGTGATAGGTTCCATGGACCTTTGATAGGAACGTATAGTCCCTATCTTCCGGATGAGCCATTCTCCATGTATCTACCAGGTGGTATCTATTTAGCATTTCTGCAAATTTTTTCCTTTCCATATTTTTATCTTTTTTTTTGGGGGGGCTGAGGTGTCTAATTCGGGATCAAAGATAAAATTAAAGTCTCCGCCGATTATAATGATCCCTTCTGCTTTATTCATTAGATCTGTAAGAAGTTTCGTACCGTATTCAATTTGATCATAATTAGGCAAATATACGTTAATGAGGGTATATTTTTTGCCAAATATATTGACTTTCAGCAGAAGCCCTCTTCCATCTTTATTCCTATAGACTTCTAATACTTGATGTGGTACGGATTTGTGTATTGTGATAGCTACCCCTCTGGATTTTGAGTATGCAAAAGAGTCATGGTACCAAGTTGGATAGTGCCTATTTCGGATAGTAGGTATATGGTCTGTACAGAAATGTGTCTCTTGGAGCATAAGGATACCAATATTTTGTGTATGGCATGACTGGAGGACTTGAAGTCTTTTAGAGGGTGCATTTAATCCTCTGATATTGTATGAGCATATTTTTATCATGCTGAGGATTCCACCACGATGGAAGGAGAAGCAAGGGAGAGAGAGGGAGGAGGGGGAAAAGGAAGGGAAAAAAAAAAAAAAAAAAAAAAGGCAAGGTATATACTTGCTAGGTTATATACCTTATGTCAAATTACACTCATTCCATTCACGCTACATACATTTATATCCTAAATCTACGACTAATCTAAGTCAATCCTTAATAAATAAGGTCCCTATTTGGGGTACATGAACACGTCCCGGAGCAGATCAGTGCCCTCCCCAATCAAATTTGTTGGCTGTATATATTTTATATTTTGTATAACGAGAAGAAAAAAGGGAAGAAAAGAGGTAAGGAAGAAAGGGCAACATCCTATATAGTCGTAGTAGGGGGGAGAGAGGGGGAAGAGAGGGGAACAGAAGGGGGGGAGGGAAGAGAAAAAAAAAAAAAAAGAGGGGCTATGGACAGAGAAACAGGGACAATCTCTATTACATGATATATTCTCCTTCATCTGGTATACATATACATAATTACATGTCTATACTGTGTCTGACCCGGTGGTATGAGTCTTATCATTATCCAGGTCCTTGACCCCCGCCCCGAAAGAGGGAGAAAAAAAAAAAAAAAAAAAAAAAGTGAAAAGTGAAGATTTATGCATTTGCATATTTGTGCTGTCTTTATTGTCCATGTTGGACCATGGAAAAAAAAAAAAAAAAAAAAAAAAAACCCAAAGTGAAAATTAACTTTAGTGTTCATTTGTGTATTGCCTTCTTTATTGTCCAAAATGGACAGTGCTAAAAAAAAAAAAAAAAAATAAAAAAAAAAAAAAAAAAAAAAAAAAAATTTTTTTATAAATTCTCCCTTTTTCAGGGAGGGGGACAACATCTGAACAAATCCTCTTATTTCTGTTCTTATCTTTTACATCTCCGCCGGTAGAAGGAAACTCCTATATGATATGTCTACAATTGTCCAATTTGTGTTCCTTCTAGTATATGTCCATATATATGTATATATCGTTATTCATTTAATTCTTACAATCTTACATTCTTATATTCATTAACCCTTGTTTTTTTTGTGAATATGCAAGTGTTTAGTGCCATCCCAATGGGCTTTATAAAAATTATTTTACACTTCAAACCAAAAAAAAAAAAAAAAAAAAAAAAAAAAAAAAAAATGTATAAAAAGGGGAAAAAGAAAAAATTTTTTTTAGTGAATATACTAGTGCTTAGTGCCGTACCAGTGAGCTTATAAAAATTATTATACACTTCAAAAAAAAAAAAAAAATAAAAAAATAAATAAAAATGTGAGTGTGCAAGTGTTTAGTGTCGACCCAGTGGGTTTATAAAAATTATTTTGCATTTCAAAAAAAAAAAAAAAAAAAAAAAAATAGTGAATGTGCTAGTGTTTGGTGTCAACCCAATGGGCATTATAAAAATTATTTTACACTTCTGCAAAAAAAAAATAAAAATTATATACAAAAAAAAAAAAAAAAAAAAAAAAAAAAAAAAAAAAGGGGGGGAGTGTTGGTGTTTTAGTGCCATATTAAACCGTGAGAAGTTATTATACGCCCCGCTATCCGGGGAGAAAGAAAAAAAAGAAAAAAAAAATGAGGGAAAAAAATAAATAAAAAGTTTCTTGAGTTCTCCCCATCCTCCCCCGCCCCCCTTCCCCATCCCTCCATATTTCATCTATCTTCCTCTTCTTATCAATCCTTCCGAGATATCCGAGCATGATTGTGGCCAAGCCGGTAGGTCAATCAAGGGTAGGTCGAGGTTTTTCAGAAAGCCTGGGAGATCTTTTAAGTCCCGAAAAGTATTCTTCTGACCATTTTGATGCACTATTATTTGGAATGGGGTGCCCCATTTATATAGGATATTCCTTTCCTTTAGTATATCCAATAGAGGTTTTAAAGCTTTTCTTTTGATCAAGGTATGTTTGGATAAATCTTGCAAAAAGATCAGTGGGGCCCCCTCGTATACGAAGTTCCTCTGTTTCCTAGCCTCCGTCATAATATTTTCTTTTACTCGAAAAAAGTGTATTCTAGAGATTACGTCCCTAGGTTTTGCTAGGTCTTTATCTTTTGGGCCTTGTGTTCTGTGTGCTCGATCTATTTCAATACCGGTTGTATTTGGTTGCTTTAGGATTATATTAAATATCGCTTGTAATGTGTCTTTTAATTTATCTGGTGTTATTGATTCTGGAAGTCCTCTAATTCTAATGTTGTTGCGTCTAGTTCTATTCTCCATTTCATCATTAGAATTAAACATTTGAACTAAGAATCTATCGGTCTCTCTATTTCTTTCCTCTAGGCAAAAAATTTTTTGATTCATATCTTCCACTTTCGTATTTATATTTTCCACCCTTTTTTGTGTCTCCATTATTGCTACTTTCATAGTTTGTATCTCGCTTTTATAGGAAGTCTCTAATCTGTGCACATATCTGTCCATATCCTCTCTTGTGGGTATTGTTTTTATGTAGGATTGTATATCCCAATTTTGTCTATCCAGGACCCCCTCCGTATGCAGTGTGGTATGCTGCCCACTATCCTCCATAGTGATACCAGTTGCTACCTCTGAACCTGCGGAGGAGGCCCTAGAATCAACCACTGAGGCCCCAAAATTTTCAGGTGATGTTTGTAAATTTGGATTTTTAAAAAACCCTATTATGCCGGTTTTAGGATTCGGACTCGGTTTCAATACCACTGGTGGATTTTTCTGCGCCCCTCCTGTAGACCCTCTTTTGAGCTTTGGAGCGTGTGTACTTTTGGGGGGCATTCCCCAAGAGAGGGAGAGGATAATTTTTGGGCTTCTAAGATTCGGGGTATGGTTTCCTCCAGTTCAGTATGGTTTCCTCCTTCTTCCCTCTCTCCCTCCTCACTCTTGCTCCTGTTGGATATTTCTCACAGTACCTCCAATCCGATATACGGGGACTTTATGAATACTTGCAGTTATATAAATTGCATGAGTTGTGTTTTTAGTCTCCCGGGTTTAACACGGGGTGTTTCCTTCTCCTGTGTGTATCTGTTGTGGAGTATACAAAACCCCCCTATGGATCTTATATAGAATGTTAAATTAAATTCTGAGCAATACTCTGTTCCTACACAGGCGGAAGAAGTGCGCAGAGATCAGTAGAATGTTCAAAAATATACCAAAAAGAAAAGAAATATACCAAAAAAAAAGTAACAAACAAAGAGAAAAGGAGACCAAGCGGAGAAATATCCGTTGACTATTTCTGGGGTTTTCAATTTAATATCTTGATCTTTTTCTTTTCCAAGATTAGGGCCTTCCAAATATTTTCCTGACGACAATCCTATCAGCCGACAATACCATGTTTGGCTTTCAATATACAGTCTATTAGGGTATTATATCTCTTATCCCATGCTTTATCTTCGGCATATATTTATATAGGTAATATCCTGGAGGCCTATAGCAATGCCAGTTATACTCTGTAATTTAAGCATAAAGAGTCTTTACCTCCCATATGTATTTGCCTTGAGTTTAGATCGTCTCTGTTAGTGTTGTCTCTATATAGCTGCGTCTGTTATGCTCCCCGTTTAGTGTTTACTTATTTTAAAAATAAGGAAAGAAAATACACGTCACCTATTGGGGCTTCAGTAGCTGCCGGGAATGACCGAGCCTCTCTATGCGTGTCCCCACGCTGACGCTTCTCCACTCGGATCCTCTTCGGCTTCTTCCGCTGAAACAGCGAGACGATGGGACGACGGAGCAGTTCCCTCCTGCGTTCGTCAGCTGTATCTCTAGGTGTACAGTGCCTCAGGATCTTCTGGCCGGTGAGCGTTCCTAATGTCAGCTATCCTCCTCGGAGTCTCGGTTAGGTCAGCCTTGCCGTTTTCAGGCTGTGTGTGCCACGAAGAGCGGAGCTATCCCCAGTGCTTTTGCCGGCTCGATAGTGAGGTTTGAGATAGCGATAGCGGGATTTGCTGAAGAGTCTGCCGGTCTGTTATCCGTCTTGACCCAGTATGATCAGGATGATCAAAGTAATTGCAGACTTGGCTCTCCGACTATGCAGGCAGGTTGTGTCTGTCAGGTACTCATTAGGGAACGCCCGCTCCCCATGTTTCCTCTCGTTAGATTGTCAGCTCATCAGTGTCTACAGCTGGGTGATTGGGGAGGGAAAGAGCAGCGCTCAGCACACGTCTGCCCCGGTCAGCGTCATCCCCCCAATGAGCTGAATAGGAATTTTGAAAAACTGATCAGGAATGTGGGTCCAGGAAAAGGAGAAAGTTTTAGAGAGCTCACTGAACAGTCACATTTTTAAATGGCCGAATAAAACAATTGATAAAGATCTCATATCTGTTAACACAACCCCAGATAAAGATATGTAAATAGAGAATTATCTGACACATAAAAAGGAAAATTTGAGTAGAGTTGAAAAAAGAAGAAATACCAGTACTGGATAAAAGGGAAAAATCTGCATCTAAAAAATATCGAATACATTTGAAGCCTACATAGGAATATAGAAAATTGAGGACATGATACAATACGTGATGATGAATCCACTGTAAAGAACAATAATGATAATCTAGAATTACACAGCTCCTTGAGGAATAAATACATTTTCAACTCCCAAATAAATATTAAACTTCTAGAGGTCTTCACAAGAATGGTGCCAGACATAACGAACATGACACAATGCTACAGTTTTGTAACCACCCTCTACATATGTTTTATTGTCATTACTTACTACTGTTAATGATGTTATCTATGCGGAATGTATTTCCCATTTTGTTTCCTTCAATAAAATAAGATTGAATAAAGAATGGTGCCCGAAGATCTAGGTTAAAGGTCAAAAAAAGCAACAGATCTAGCATATGTTAAAAAGACATCAAAGAATCGGAGGGACAAAAAGCCATCGAAGTTGGACCTGCAGACAAGGGGGAGGGATCATAGTCCTGTCTAAGAAAAGCTACAAGCAAGAAATGTAGTAATTGCTAAGTGACAGGAAAACATAACAGATGTTGAGTCAAAATACTACTGTCAAATATAAGAAAAAAATGGAGAAATTGTTAAAGGAGCAAAGAAAACCTAAAAAAAAAAAAAAAAAAAAAAAAAAGATATGTAGCCCTGTGCAGGACAGCAGTACTTTACTGTGTACCTAATATTTATAAGGATAGGGAAAACCCTCCAGGACATCCTATAATACCGTTTAGAATATAATCCTATATGTGCTAAAATAGGTCATATATAAATTGTTTTTTTACAGCCATAGTAACGGAACACAGAGTCATACTTAAAGAGGAAGTAAACCCTCTTTTACAACTTTAGCTTACAGGTAAGCCTATATTAAAGCTTACCTGTAGCTAACAGGGATATCTCCTAAACCTGCACGGTTTAGGAGATATACCTGTATTTGCATGTGCCGACGTCATGCGGCACATGCGCACTAGCGACAACTGAAGCATCGGCGCTATATGCCGATGCTTCAGTTGTTATATGCCGCTCTCGTGCGCATGCGCGTGACGTCATCGCGGCTCCGGCAAATCACAGCGCCGGAGCCGCGATACCCGGAAGTCACTCCGGGAGAAGATGTCGGCGATCGGAGGGGGAGAAGAGGACCGATGACGAGGCTTCGATTTCAGGTAAGTGATGCATAATTAGCCTGCACCTTACCTGCAATATGGACGATTTTGTTGGCGGTCCTGGAGACCTTTGTTGCCAGGGTGGAAGGGGCAAGGGGGGCGCCTCCCCCTGTCTTCTGGGGAGAGCTCTGATGCCGACTCTGGTCCTGCGGTGACTGGCGGCCCCTGTTCTGACATGTCAGAGGATGCGGACCAGGACCGTTCGGACAGTGAGAATGACTCTGTGTCTGGGTTAGCACAGGAAAAAGCGCTAGTAGGAGCACTTACCACTGCGGTGCGGGATACCCTGAAAATACAGGATGCAGCAGGAACCTCTGCTGAGGTGGCGACCCTTTTGGCTCCCGCAAGCCGGCCCGCCTTTTCAGTCCCAAGAAGAATGGCAGTGCGTTACCCCTTTGAGGAGAGCCTTCTGAAAAAAATGGACGTCTCCTCCGGTCGTTGAACCCCGGTATCCAGGTTAAATAAAGTAACCACGATTCCGGTAGAAGGGACTCCTGCCTTCAAGGATTCTGCTGACAGGAGGGCCGAAGCAGTGGCCCGATCCATGTTTACAGTAGTGGGGTCAGCGTTACGACCTGTGCTTGCCACAGCCTTGGTGTCGCAGACGCTTACTGAATGGGCAAAGCTGTTGCACCTTGAATTGGAGAAGCAACAGTCTCCAGCAACGTATCCAGGGTAGAGCTGGCAGACCAGTTGGTGCATGGCCTTAAGTATGTCTGTGATGCGGCCCTGGATATGGTCCCCCTGCTCTCTCTAGAGCATCAGTATCAGCAGTGGTGCTACGGCGCCTGATTTGGCTGAAATGCTGGTCTGCGGACCAGGCATCTAAAAAAGCTCTGGCGGATTGGCCCTTCCAAGGTGAGAGGCTTTTTGGAGCTTCACTGGATGACATTATTAAAAATGTTACTGGTGGGAAGAGCACGTTGCTCCCACAGTCCAGGAAAGGTAAGGAGCCAAGCCGTAGGCAAGGGTCCTCTTTTTACCCTCAGAAACTGCTTTTTCGCCCGCCCAGGTCAGCAGTTAAGCGTTCCCAGTCCGACAAGGCGCCTGCTGAAAGACAAAAGCGTCCCTGTTTTTTTAAGCCAAACAAGTCTGCAAACAAAAATTTTACCGCATGAAGGTTTGCCCCCGCCCAACTCTTGGGTGGGGGTCGCCTTTGGGAGTTTGCAGCGCGTGGGCCTCTCTACTGTCTAACCAGTGGGTTTGCCAACTGGTTTCATCGGGATACAAGATAGAGTTTCTTTCTTGTCCACCAAACAGATTTTTTCCCTTCCAACCTACCTCTACTTCCAGCTCATCGGGAAGCCCTGTTCGGGGCAGTACGGGACCTGCTACTGCGCGGGGTGATGGTACCTGTACCGACGCTGGAAAGGTTTCAGGGATTCTACTCCAATCTGTTTGTAGTCCCCAAAAAGGAAGGGGTACGTCCAATCCTGGACTCGGAGGCCCTCAACAGCTTTGTGGAAGTGCAAAGGTTCAGGATGAAATCAGTTTGCTCCTTGGTCGCTGCACTCCATCAGGGGGACTTCCTGGCGTCCCTGGATATCCAGGACGCGTATTTACATGTTCTGCGATTTGCAGTCGGGGAAGAGCACTATCAGTTTGTGGCTCTCCTTTTTGGCCTGGTGTCAGCACCCCAAGTCTTTACCAAAGTGTTAGCTCCAATTCTGGTGCTGTTAAGGCAACGTGGGATCGCAATCGTGGGTTACATAGACAACCTCCTTCTAAGAGCAGCTTCCACCTCAGAATTAAGAGAGGCTGTAGCGATCACCATGCAGACTCTCCAGGAGTTTGGTTGGGTGCTGAACCTAAAGAAGTCTGTGTTAGTGCCGACTCAACACCTGGAGTACCTGGGCTTGCTGATTCTGCATGCGTGTTCTAGGCCTCATCGTAGCCACTTTCAAGGGGGTACCGTACGCTTAATTTCACATTTGAGTCTTGCAACAACGAATGCCAGCCTGACTGGTTGGGGGGGGGGGGGGGAGTGCTGGGAGTACAGTCTGCCCAGGGCCTTTGGTCGTGGGAAGAATCCCAACTGCCGATCAATGTGCTCCAGCTTAGGTCAATCAGACTTTGCCTCTTTACATCGTCAATGAGGCTACAAGGGTGTCTGATCAGGATCCAGTCAGACAACGCCATGGCGGTGGCATATGTCAACCATCAAGGAGGAACAAAGAGCTCAGCTGCAGCGCGGGAGGTCGCTCACATCCTCCAGTGGGCAGAACGACATATGCCAGCCCTGTCGGCCATATATATCCCAGGCGTAGAAAACTGGCAGACTACCTAAGTCATCAGATGCTGGACCCAGGGGAATGGACGTTGCATCTGTAGGTATTCAGGCTCCTTTGCCTAATGTGGGGCACACCAGGTGTGGACCCCTTGGCCTCTCTGCTCAATCGGAAGGTGCAGAGCTTTGTGTCCAGGACAAGAGACCCCTGGGCAGACGCGTCAGATGCTTGGTGGCTCCATGGGCGCATTATCGGCTGATTTATGCCTTCCCCCCACTCAAGCTTCTACCCTGTCTGCTGTGCAGAGTGGAGGCCGAGGGGATTCCAGTAATTCTGATTGCCCCAGATTGGCCTCGGCGTCCTTGGTACGCCGACCTAGTACGACTGGTAGCGGATGTTCCTTGGTGGCTACCGCTGCGAGAGGACCTTCTAGCGCAAGGTCTGATACTTCATCCTGCTTTACCATTGCTGGTTTTAACGGCATGGCTGTTGAAAACCAGGTGCTAAAGGACCGAGGTCTGTCTGACTCGGTAATTTCCACTATGCTGAGGGCACGGAAGTCTTCTTCCCGTAAGATTTACCATCGTACATGGAAGGCTTACATCTCCATGTGTGAGGAGATGGGGTGGCGTGCCCGCACTTATTCAGTTTCCAGGATCCTGCTGTTTTTACAGTGAGGAGTGGATCAGAAACTTGCCTTAAAGCGGGACTGTACTGAAAATTTTTTTTTTTTTAAAAGCCAGCAACTACAAATACTGCAGCTGCTGACTTTTAAAAAATGGACACTTACCTGTTCCAGGGTCCAGCGGTGTCGGCAGCAGAGGCCGATCGATCGCTCGGCTCTCTGCTGTAGCCGGCGCCATTCTCGGTGAGGGAATCAGGAAGTGGCTTCACTTCCCGATTCTCTACTGTGCATGCGCGAGTCGTGCGGTGCAATGAGAATCTTCAGCGCTGTCTGCCGGGACACGTGTGTGTCCCGGCAGACAGCGCGCCGGGACAGGAAGTGACGTAAACTCCCGTGGGAGTTTATGCCCGGAAGTGGGTGCAGATACCTGTCTTAGACAGGTATCTGCACCCCCCTCCCCCTGAAAGGTGCCAAATGTGACACCAGAGGGGGGGAGGGTTCCGAAAAAACGGGAGTTCCACTTTAGGGTGGAATCCCCCTTTAAGAACCATCAAGGGACAGATATCAGCCTTGGCTGTCTTTTTCCAATGCCCCTTGGTGACTCACTCATTGGTGAGTACCTTTTGTGCAAGGGGTTCGACACGTAGTCCCTCCGATTCGACCACCGCTACCTCTGTGGGATCTGAATCTGGTGCTATCGGCACTTCAGAAACCGCCATTTGAGAACATTAGGGAGATTCCCTTGTTAACACTCTCTCAGAAAGTCGTTTTTCTAGTGGCTATTACATCTGCCTGGAGGGTTTCTGAGTGGGCGGCTTTGTCATGCAAGTCTCCCTACCTGGTTATCCACAAGGATAAGGCATTCCATCTAAATGAGGACATTGTGTTACCTTCCTTATGTCCTAAGCCTACACACCCAAAAGAGGTTGCCTTACACCCGTAAAGCCGCTCCAGGGAATGTATCTGTCTGCTACGGCACCCTTCCGGAAGTCAGACTTTGTCTCTCAGTGGCTGTTCCGAAAAAAGGACTGGCGGTCTCGTCCACCATTTCTTGGTGGATCAGACAGATCGTGGTTCAGGCCTATGCCTTAAAGGGGCGGGTCATTCCACCAGAGCAATTGGGACCTCCTGGGCTTTCCGACATCAAGCGTGTGTCTCCCAGGTGTGTAAGACGGCGACTTGGTCATCCGTTCACACTTTCACTAAATTCTACAAAGTTGACGTAAGCGCATCTTCGGATGCTTGTTTTGGCCGCAAGGTTTTGCAGGCGGCTGTTTAAGGTTGCAATTACACTTTCTTTAAGTTACTAGTTTGTTGTAAACGCATCTTTTGATGCACAAGTTGGCCGCTGGTTTTGATGGAGGCCATTTCAGATGGCGACTCCTCTGTTGAGGTGTTTTTTTGTTGTTATGTTTTGCTGTTTCCACCCCTTGTTTCTTGACACTGCTTGGGGACGTCCCTAAGGTCAAGAATTAAAGGAGCTGTGTCCGTCACTGAACGAAAGAGAAAATTGAATTTTTGTACTCACCGTAAAATCCTTTTCTCTGAAGTTCATTGACGGACACAGCACCCACCCCTCCTATTTATGTTTGTACTGATTTTTGACGAACTGAGCTGCAGGAAGCAGGGTGAGGGGTTATAGCCAGAGGGACCGCCCCCTGGGCGGTGCTGTGCAGCCTTGCTGTTCTGCCTAGTCCTCTCCTGAAGTGGCGAGATAACCCTAAGGTCAAGAATTAAAGGAGCTGTGTCTCTCAATTGACTTCAGAGAAAAGGATTTTACAGTGAGTACAAAAATCCAATTTTTTGAGAAGTTCCAGTGTCTTATTTGATAATGTAATATCTAAGGCTTCTGATTTCTCATAGTTTACTTTAAAGTTACTCAATATAGCAAAAGGATTAAATTCCTGGATTAGATTTGGTATTGTCACCACTGGATCTGTTATATATAATAAGTCATCTGCGTATACCGACATTTTGTATTCTTCTTCTACGATTTTTTTTATTCCTTGTATATCTACGTTTTTCCGGATAGCTGTCAACAAATGTTCCATAACTAATATGTACAACAGTGGGGATAAAGGACATCCCTGTCGGGTTCCATTAGAGATTGTAACCGAATTGGATATATCTCCGTTAGCAGGTATTCTGGCTGTTGGACTATAATAGAGGGCCATTATCTTCTCCAAGAGTAAAGGACCTGTTCCCCACTGCTTAACCGCTTAAGGACCGCCTCACGCCGATATACGTCAGCAGAATGGCATGGCTGGGCACAACCACGTATCTCTACGTGGCCCTTTAAGAGCCCAGCGGTGGGTCGTACGCGCGACCCGGTCTTGAGCTCCATGACCGCGGGACCAGCGGACCCGATCGCTGCTGGTGTCCCGCGATCGGGTCATAGAGCTGAAGAACGGGGAGAGGTCTGTGTAGACAAACCTCTCCCCGTGCTTCCTAGCGTGACTCACACTGATCGGCTGTTCCCTGTCATCGGGAAAGCCGATCAGTGACGTCAGACGCAAAGCCACGCCCCCCTACAGTAAAAAAAAACACATGTCACACTTAACCCTTCCCCGCCCCCTAGTGGTTAACTCCTTCACTGCCAGTGTCATTTACACAGAAATCAGTGCATTTAAATAGCACTGATTGCTGTATAAATGACAATGGTCCCAAAAATGTGTCAAAAATATCCGATGTGTCCACCATAATGTCGCAGTCACAATAAAAATCGCTGATCGCCGCCATTACTAGTAAAAAAAAAAAATATTAATAAAAATGCTATAAAACTATCCCCAATTTTGTAAACGCTATAACTTTTTAATCAATAATCACTAATTGCAATTTTTTTTTACCAAAAATATGTAGAAGTATACGTATCGGCCTAAACTGAGGGAAAAAAATGTTTTTTTATATATTTTTTGGGTATATTTATTATAGCAAAAAGTAAAAAATATTGCATTTTTTTCAAAATTGTTGCTCTATTTTTGTTTATAGCACAAAAAATAAAAACCGCAGGGGCGATCAAATACCACCAACAGAAAGCTCTATTTGTGGGAAAAAAAGGGCGCCAATTTTGTGTGGGAGCCACGTCGCATGACCGCGCAATTGTCAGTTAAAGAGACGCAGTGCCGAATCGCAAAAAGGGGCCTGGTCCTTTGGCTTCACCATCCCACCTTGTCAAATGCTTTCTTGATATCTATCGCCAATAGGGATGGTGTGGTTCCAGACATATTCTACAAGTGTCAGAGTCTTCAAGGTATTATCTCTTTATCTCTCGCCTCTCGCCCCTTTTATAAATCTCACTTGGTCTAAGTGAATGTGTGCTGGCAAGATTGGTGTAAGTCTATTAGCGATAATCTTAGAGTATACCCGAAGATCGATGTTTATCAAAGAGATCGGCCGGTAGTTTCCCCACAGTGTTTGGTCTTTCTCAGGTTTAGGACTAAGTGAAATGTACGCTTGCATACCCTGTGGGGTAAAAGGTTAATGCTGCGTACACACGATCGGAATTCTCGCCGGAAAAAGCTCAAACTGTCTTGCCTACACACGGTCACACCAAATTCCGACCGTCAAGAACACGGTGACGTACAACGCTACAACGAGCCGAGTTCAATGCTTCCGAGCATGCGTAGGAATTTTGCGTGTCAGAATTGCTACAGACAATCGGAATTTCCGATAGAAACCTTTTCCGTCTGAAAAATTTAGAATATGCTCTCAATTCTTTGCTGTCGGAAATTCGGCCAGCAAAATTCCGATGGAGCCTACACACGGTTGCATTTTCCGATGAAAAGCTCTCATCAGTCTTTTTCTGTCCGGAATTCCGATCGTATGTACGCGGCATTAGAAGCAGATACCGAATTAAAGGTCTGTTTCATAAATGGAGTTAATGATTCTTTAAGGATCTTCTAAAACCGTGGGGTAAAGCCATCCGGACCAGGATTCTTTCCCGGTACTAATGAATCTATTACACTCTGTATTTCAAACTCCGAGAATTCCCTTTCCAACTGTTTATTTTCTGTCATTGTTAAAGTTGGTATGGCTGTTTCCGCTATATATTGATGTATATTCCGCCGAAACATTTCCTGCCAATTGGTTTGGTATATTGTATAATCTAGAATATAAAAAAATATTTAATGTTTTAAAATACCCTTTGGATCATGTATCAAGTCACCCGTTTCTGTTTTAACCTTTATTACAGATGTTGTAGATATACGTTGACGAAATGCTCTTGCCAGGATCTTGCCTGGTTTATTTCCATGTTAATAATACAACGCGCGATTCTTGTCTCTAGCCCGTAACGTTTGTTCATTTAATAGTGTTTGTAATTCAAGTCGCTTATCCGTTACTACTAACGAATTCTCAAAAGTTGGATTTTATTTATGCAGTTTTTCCAGTTTTGCTATATCTTTTAAAAGTAGGGTTATTTTGTTCCCTTTTTCTTTCTTTAATCTTGCCCCATGTTTTCTTTGGCTCTGGAGCACATGCGCGCACCACTGGACCCTTGTTTCCACTGTGATTGGACACAGCGGGAGCCAATTAGCGGGTCCAGCGGATCCAATGTCCGCCAGAAACCCGGCGATTGTTCCAAGAGAGGCAGAATGGTGGTCTGCCTATGTAAACAAGGCAGATCGCCGTTCTGCTGGTAAGGAAGACAGAGATCTTGTGTTTCTGCTAAGCAGGAACACGGATCTCTTTCTTCCTTCAGTTAAACCATCCCCCACACAGTAAGAAAGCACTCCCAGGGAACACATGTTTTAGCACTGATCACTGTATTAGTGTCACTGGTCCCCAAAAAGTGTCAAAAGCGTCACTTAGGCTTGATTCACACTAATGCGTTTTTTGATGCATTTTGCAGGGAAATTTTATAACATGGGTTCCTATGGAACATGTTCACATCAATGCATTTTTGTGCCTCTGCGTTTTTGGAAAGGGTCGGGGACTTTTTTCATGCAAAATGCAGCGTTTTGCATGTAATAGAAATCAATGGACCCGCATCCAAAACCAAGTACCGTGTTTTTACAGCGTTTCTACCGCGATTTGCGTTTTAAAAAAAAAATGCAAAACGCAGCAAAATCGCGGTAAAAAACGCACCGCAAAAAGCACTGCAGAAACGCTCAAAAGCAACATGCATAGATGTGAATCGAGCCTAAGGCCCCTTTCACACTGAGGCGCTTTGCAGGCGCTAAAGTTCTAAAAATAGCGCCTGCAAAGCGCCTTCAAACAGCTGCTGCTGTCTCTCCACTGGGGCTTTCACCCTGGAGCAGTGCGCTTGCAGGACGCTGCAGCGGGGCTTTGCGGGCGGTTTTAACCCTTTTTTGGCCGCTAGTGGGGGTAAAACTACCCCGCTAGCGGCCGAAAAGCGACGCTAAAACAACGGTAAAGCACCGCTAAATATAGCGCCGCTTTACCGCCAGCGCCTCGGTGTGAAAGTAGCCTTAGTGTCCGCCACAATGTCGCAGTCCCGCTAAAAATCAATGATCGCTGCCATTACTAGTAAAAAAAAATTAAAAGTCCATAAATCTATCCCATAGTTTGTAGATGCTATGACTTTTGTGCAAACCAATCAATATACGCTTATTGGGATTTTCTTTACCAAAAACATGTAGCAGAATACAATTTGGCCTTAATTGATGAAGACATTTTTTTTTCAAAATTGTCTGTATTTTTTTTTTTTTACAGCACAAAAAATAAAAAGGTAATCAAATGCCACCAAAAGAAAGCTCTATTTGTGGGGAAAAAAGGACATCAATTTTTTTGGGGTGCAGTGTCGCACGACCGCGCAATTGTCAGTTAAACAACGGAGTGCCCTATTGTAAAAAATGGCCTGGTCAGGAAGGGGGTAAAACCTTCAGGAGTTGAAGTGGTTAAATACTGAGCTGTGTGTCCCTTTACATTTCATTTCAGTCCTTTTTTAATTCTGACTAATTCTACACCTTTAACATTACATTATCAGCTCTGTTTTCCTTCACTGACTGTGTTACAATTATTCTGGGCACCTCAGCGTATGACGGTACTTTGTCACAGCTGCCTAGAGGCACAAGTGAACTATTCACGTGATGGCAACATTCCATGAACAAAGATGGCGGAGTAGGGAGGGACGTAGCCGGAAACGTGTCATTCAGCCTGTGATAGTTTCCGAGGTCAGCGCTACTCATTGGCTGTGCGTGCGGGGAATGTCAGCGGACGTCAGGCGGGAAGTGTGTGCGTACCAACATGGAGAGGTGAGTTGGGAGATGTGTTATCAATGTGCTTATTACAGTAAGGGGGCCATGTATTCCTCTGAGTGGACACCTTTGGTTATGGGTGTGTGTTAATGTACAGAATATCATTAGATACGTTGTAGGGAGAATAAATCGAAAGCTGTCATTAAATTAGATATTCTCAGACATGCATTCACTCATAGAGTGTGTGTACAATGGGTTAGTGTACCAATCACTGTGCAATTCTCTGTTTACATCTGCGGTGGTAAGGACATTGTTTACAAGTCATGCTTCGGCTGGCCATACGTGGATCGACAATTTTTATCCTGTTTAGCAAGGTCCAGCCGAATGTCAATCCCATGTATAGCAGTTCCCATTTGGGAAGAGTTGATCTAGTATTGGACTCCCCACCAAGGATGTGTGTGTGTGTGTGTGTGTGTGTGTGTGTGTGTGTGTGTGTGTGTGTATGTGTATATATATCAGCTAATTGGCTGCAGTGTTAATCATTGTATTCTGGCAGCGGATGAGTCCCCCTGCCAGATTTCAATAACGCAGTGGGGGTTCCCCATCCTCCAATGTTGATTGGGAGAATTTATTTTTGATCAACCAGCTATTACCCTATCCAGCCCATTGATTTGTATGGCAGGACATGCCAAACGCTGTGTTGGGTATGAGCTCTTTAAAGGATGTATTTTGGATAAAAATAAATGCACATACTTTTTGCAGGAAAAAATATGCGTTTTTATTTTTTCCTAAGGAGCCTGGAAAGCATTGCATCCGTGAATTAGGGGTGCAATGCCAGACTCCTGCAAACAATCCCTGCCGCTTCCAGCCCGTACATGCTGGCGGTGTACAAGCTGCAGGGCTTGTGAATAAACGACAAGGCCCCTCATCAGCGACCTCGGAACTACAAGTAGGGTTGCCACCTCATCCCTTTTAAAAACCGAACACCTATTATTACACAGGTTCTGTGGCTGATTAAGGTGGTAATTAAACTCATTTGGTGCCTTATCCGCATTAAATTAGCGGATGGGAAGGGGGATCACCGCTCCAGGTGGAGTTGTGGGTCTAGAACCCTCCTCGGAACTGGAACACCAGGTGCTGGCTAAGCATATAGCAACATGAGGCAAAAGAAGTTCTGGACAGCCGCACTCCGGAATATAGCCTTTATTTGTAAAAAGTCCAACAGATACAAGCCACAGCAAAAAAATGGGACAAACGAACTGACGCGTTTCACACGTAACAGTGCTTAGTTGTAGCATTAAATTAGCCTCAGAACCTGTGTAATTCAGATGTGTTCGGGTTTAAAGGGATGAGGTGGCAACCCTAACTACAAGGCATCAGTCACAAAAGCTGACGGAGGCTGCAGCTACTGGAACATGTTCCACCCTAAATATGGGTGGAACATATAACTTGTTCCAAAAGGTGAACTTATATTTTAACCACTAGCCATCCAGAAGCCGTGTATTATATAAACGGCCTGGACTTTCAAGTGGTTAAAACAAGCTCATAGATGCAGTTGTGCGTATACCTTTGTTTTGTTGTTTTTTGAGCCAGTGATCAGATTTTTAGTAAAAGTAATCCAAGTGCAAAAGAGCTGCCTATTCACTTTTTAAAAAAAGGAAAAGGTGCTGCGCCATTTCCACCCTTTGAGGAGCCAGGCACCACAATAAAAAGGCTTTCGGGATGCTGAATGTCTCAAGAAAAGGGGAAAAAAAAAAAAAAACCTTTCCCCTGTTGCATTCTTCCCTCTTCCATAGGTCCACCCCCTTCAAATAGCTGATTTTTTATTTTTTTTGTATTTGAGGGGTTTAGTCTACTCCCTCCGTCCCTCCATTCTATTGTAGGTGAAAATGATGTGCCCTGCCTCCTGAAGCCTTTTAGTATATTCGCATCACAGGAGGCAACATCTTCCACACATTGCAGCTGGAGGAGGGAAACCTGGCGTGTGTTATCAGGGTTCTGGCTGCCAGAATTCTGAAGAGATAGCTGGCCCCTGATGACATCAGAGAAGTAGTGATGTTATGGAACCTGGTGTGTGACCACCCAGAAGGACAAGGCTGGATTTGCTGGGGGGGCGAGTATGAAAAAAAAAAAAAACTTAAGGTTGGCTTCACACTAGAGATCGCATCGGCTCACAGCAGGAGTCTGGTGCATCTCCATTCACCGTTTCAGGTCCGATTTCAGCACAAATTTTGGGCTGAATTTGGACCTGAAAGGGACCAAAAGACGCACTGGACTCCTGTGCAATTCGCAACGGAGCCGCTCTGGAGATGTATGAACCAGCTCCATTGAGAGACGGTCACAATCTCTTGCTATGCGAAGAAACCCACATCCAATTCGCAATAGTGTGAACCCAGCCTAAAATGACAATGCAGGAACAGTGAAGTTCCTCTTTAAAATGGCTTCTCTGTATATTTACACGTGTTTTAGAGATTTAAAGTGTAATTCCACCCAAGACTTATTTCTTTAGTTGGGTGGCGTGGGAAAGGGCTAAAACCTCTGCCAGATTTTTATTACTGACTGATTGTTGGAGAGAGTTCCCATCTCTTCCTGTTCTGGTAATTATCATTGCTAAACCAGGAAATGAGGGAATCCTTCACAACAGGGGCACAGACAACAATAAAACGAGAGGTTCCAGCCTTTTCCCTAATATACAAAAAGTGTTTTGTTTTTTTATTTGTACTGCTGTTTGTGTCCCTATTGGAGCGATTGACCCTTAGCTACTCCCGTTGTTCAAGCGGAACTTTACCCATAATTAATGTGTGCTGTAAATTGCCTCCAGCATTGCTCCTATTACTTTGTGCTGGAGGCTACCATTTTGCTGAAGCCCAGAGCCCCTGAGTAGAAGTAAATCATAATGTGGAACTAAACCCATTGATTTAACAGTTTCAAAAAGTTACATTCCTTCGAATGCTGGGATTGCTAACTCTCACATTTGCTTGTTTTTTTCAACCAAACTGTCAAACCATCAAATGGCTGGTGTCATAACATGTGCAGCACCATGGCAGTTGCAGATCAAACAGAAGCAGCTCCCTTGGCTGTACAGGATAGGAGGGTTTAATTCCGCTTTAAGGATGTCATCAGATTGACCTCTACAAACTCAGCAGTGCCTAAAAATGGAGAGAGCAACTGAGCATGTGTGGAGCAGGGCGAGACAGTGTTACTGGATTTTAAACAGTATAGACACTTATTTTTAATGTTTTACATAGCTATACCTGCAAAAGGGGCCAGCATGAAGTGATCTAGCAGGACTTCTGACGGAAGCGTTGAGAGAAATTCTAGCAGTTTTTCTACTGAGGCAGAATTTTTTTATTTATTTTTTTTTAAGCAGAAGAGCCATGCAAAGTTTTCCACTTGTGTTAAGCCTTTTTTTTTTTTTTTGCATCTGTGAATGAAGAGAAAGGGATGGTGGGGAAAGTGCTTTGCTGGCAGATAACATGCAAGTAAATTTGTCTGCCATATTATGCAGGTGTGTTGTGCATACTTGGATGTTATGACAAGAGATCCCACCCAACTGGTGCAGTTTCAATTTAAAGATTCCCTGTGTGGTTTTAATGAAAAATGGCATTATGAATTTAAAGGACTGTGCAGCCTGCTAGAAGCCACAGGGGATGGGGGACTCGTGTAAAGAATAGCTTTCCTAAAACTACAATTCTCTAATTCCAGCTTACCTTGGCATTTCTGGGCAGCCACGAGCCAAATGCTAATTTCCCATTAAAAAAGGTAATTTTTCTATTTTATAAAAAGGCATACGGGAGGCGGCAGTGTTGCCTCTTGGATACCTATCAGCTGCCCCCTTGCCGCTCTGGAAGTTTAGTACTGTTACAGGAAAGAAAACTTTCTGCATTTTTTTTTTTTCAGTGTTGTAAAATTATAGCTGGCAATAGCTCAAACTGCCAAGGAAATCTTTTTAGTTTACATCACCACATATCTTGTGTAGTATTTTTTTATTTTTTTTTTAGGTTTAATGTCATACATTCCAGGAGTCTTCATGAGGGGAGTATGGGTTTTCACAGCTAAGCACATCCTTCTGCTTCTATGTGCCTTATGTTAAAGTGATACTAAAGTCTTGTGTTTGTTGTTTTTAACCAAAAAAAAAATAATTCATACGTACCTGCTATGTGTAATGGATTTGCACAGAGCAGCCCAGATTCTCCTCTTCTCAGGTCCCTTTTTGGTGCTCCTGGCCCCTCCCTCCTGTTAAGTGTCCCCCACAGCAATCGACTTGCTATGTGGGCACCCGAGCTGAGCCACAGCTCCCTGTGTCCATTCAGACATGCCATTTTTCTCTCCTCAGTTGCTCACTGATTTCGACAGCAGCGGGAGCCAATGGCGCCACGCTGCCGTCTCGGCCAATGAGGGGAATCCCGGACAGCCGAGTCTCATGCAACTACACTGAATTAAGTGGGGACTAAGGTAAGTATTAGGGGGGCTGCTGCACACAGAAGACTTTTTATCTTAAAGTGGTTGTAAACCGCGCTCATGAAACTTGACCTACGCACATATATCTGTAGTGTTTTCTTATCTCTCCAAAGCTCCAAGTGCCATGTCTTTCTGGTGCTCCGTTCCCCTGTTATCAGCAGAGTCACTTCTGACAAGTTCTCCAACACACGAGATAACAGCGGCTGACAATTTGTGTCGGAGAGAGCTTGGAGGTAGATAAGCAGAGAGCTGGTCTATTCACAGTACAGCTCTGCATGTTCCTTCCTTCCTTCCTTCCTTCCTTCCTTCCTTCCTTCCTTCCTTCCTTCCTTTCCTTCCTGTCTCTGCCTATGTGGATTGGGGGTGTGTCCCTATCCTCCAATCGGCTCTCATACAGTGGAAGCCCAGACTCCACACCCATACCTATGTGCTGCTGAAACCGGAAGAAAGATTTTTAACAGGATCTGCACTTTCCAAAGATTGTAGTAAGAGAATGACTGTAGATATACAAGTATAACTTATGTAGGAGGATTTGTTTCAACTGTGTATCATCTGAGGCTGTTCACTTCACTGGGTATAATGTGAGGGTTTACAACCACTTTAATGCATAGAATGCATTAAGATAAAAAACCTTCTGCCTTTACAACCACTTTTAAGATGTATTATTTATTTATTTTTTCCCCCCAAATCACAAACACTCTCAGTTAGTCAATAGCATTAGTATGATTGCTAGTGATGTGTGTTTTTAGTTATTGGTTTTGTTTTAACACTGTTTACATAACACTGTACACCCATCAGTTTCAGTACACATCCTGCTCAGTGTTATAGTGATGCATTGTAAAAAATTTATTGGTAAGCTACATGGAGATCTTGCAGTCTGTGGAGAGAAATGAGTCGCATAGAGGGTAACCAGAAGTATGGGGATCAGGTTGCAGCTCTTAGGCCTTGTTCAGGTAAGCGTTTTAAAGGGGGTGCTTGGCATGTATTTCTGACACCACCAAGTACCCGTCCCTCACAAATGCAAAGTAATGAACTGAATGGCTCGGTATACATTTACCTGGTGTTTTGTATCATTTCAGTTCAAATGTTCTATATAAACTTGTAGCTCAGGAGTTATTTTTGGTTATATAGATTTTGTGATATCTGCCCTGTTGGGGAAACATTCTGAACACAGGAGTTTGTCTTTATAACTTTTCTGTTTCCATCCTGGCTACTTTATATGTCCAATTCTCTGCTGTCATCCTGCTGATGTTTGTTGCCAGATAAAGTAAATGTGTGTGTTTTTTTTCCTGTCACTTTGAGGTTCAAAAGAGTTGTTTCCTTAGTAGGCTATCATAACCAATCAGGGATCACCTTTTGTTACACAGAAATACAAGTTTGTACAACGTAATTGTCAAACAATATCAAGTGCCAAATCTATATATTTTATTTGTACTTGTAATAGCATGCTAGATACCATTTACAATTTCATCTTCCAAAACTCCATATCCGTCATGAGAGATAGTGTCTCCTTTTACAGGGGATGGACTCAGTTTTGATCAGCGGGGGATCTGTCAGGTGATTTACACCTGACTTCCTCTGATCCACCTACACAGAGAAGGACGGATCCTCTTCGGTTTGTTTTTAGCAGACCGGCTCAGAGGTAGGCTAGTGTACATGGACACAAGTCTGGTTTTCTTCACCGGGCCATAGGGGTGAATACTGTCTGATCGGGTCCGCCTGAAAAATTGACAGGTGTATCTGATTGGACCTGTTGTGTGAAAGGGGCCATAAGGAATCTGTTGTTGTCAACCTGCTACTAAAGTTGTTTGTTGCCTGGCATGGGTAATTTTGTAAAATGCTGGTCAGGAAGGTTAAAAAATGTTATTTGCATACTTGTGCAGAGCCAATAAGTCCAAGTATTGAAGCGAGAATGTCCTCAGGAAAATTTCCAGAGGTTTATCAATGGAATTTTATTTTGACGTGGGGAAAAAAAGTCTAACTATAAATATTCTTAAAAACATTCCCTCCTACCTATGCTGCCTACCCTGTATTAAAAGAAGATCTGTGACTTGCCTATTTTTTTTAATCTGCTAATTCTGGCCATGTGACCCTGCAACTCCCCTGTGTAAGGGTATTCAAATACCTTGAGCTGTAACGTCGCCAATAGGCTCCCATGCATGAGCCGATGTTGGCGCTCCCACCTCTTCCCTGCAGCATACTCTGCCTTATATGGGGAGCTGGAGCTGCAGTTTCCTATGACCAGACAGGAGTGGATTAACAATAGGGAAGTACGAATTTTTTTTTTTTTTTTATTATACAGGGTAGGCAGAATAGGTAGGAGGAGGTGGTGAAGTAACTTTTAGGACTAGTTATAGTTATGCTTTTTTTCTACCTTAAAGAGATGGCCTTACCTAGTGGTTGACTGAAGATCAACTTTTACAGGCATGATTATAGCTGCAGCTGTCCATATCTCTGGATCTCCTAATCATTTCAACACATGATTTTCACTGAAATGATCTGCTAATGTATTGTTTTCCATCTGTGACATGGTTACTTTAATGTCTGGGAGTTTTATTAAAGCAGGACTTTTCTGCTTTTCATTTATTTTTATTTAATTGTTTTTTTTTTTTTTTTGTTTGTTTGTTTTTACAGAAGGACACTTGTGGATATGTCTTCACCTGTAATTCGGGAGACAGCGATCTCCAGAACAGCCCGGCGACAAAGTTCCCATCAGAGAGCATCGAGTATCCTTTCTTCTGTCTGATTTCTCAGCCCCCTCCTCTTTCCCTAAATCAGAGAGCTTCCAGTATCCTTCATTCCTGAAGATTAAAAATTCTTAGGATATATGTGCTCTGCCTGTGTTGACCCTCCCCAGAAAATGCTATCTCTCTGACTTCCATATTAGAGTCACTGGCCTTAAAGTTATACCGCAAGTAAGGACCCAAAACTTTGATTTGTTTTAGGGGTCGACCAATTATCAGTACGGCCAGTTATTGCGGCTGATATTCACTTTTTTTAATTTCATTTTTAATTAATTAAAGTATCGGTCACAAACTTACCAATGTTACCGATTATTGCTTCAAGGGGTTGTACCGGGGTGATGCTTGCAGCTGCAGGCATCACCATGGTACCGTTCTTTAGAGTGGACGGTCAGCTTTCTTGTAATACTAACTGATGTGGCTGTTATTACAAGCAGCGGGAGGGCACATTCTCCGCCCCCCCCCCTTTCCGGCGCTCTTCCCTCTTCGCCGGAAACAGCCAGATCAGCTTTGATCGGATCTAGTAACCCGGAAGCGATTTCATGTAATCATTTCCAGATTACTGCCATCCTAAAGGTGCCAGTTTAAATAAAAAAAAATAAATATAGAAAGTATTAAAAAAAATGCTGAACTTGACGTTTTGAATACTTGCAAGTGCAGAGGAGAGGCTTGGAGTCTTATAGACCCCAGATCCCTCCATAAAGAGTACCTGTCACTGCCTATTACTGTCACAAGGGATGTTAACAGTGATAAAAAAATTTTTTTTAAAAGGACTGTGTAAAAAGAATGAAGAAACATGGGGGGTTATTTACAAAAGGCAAATCCACTTTGCACTACAAGTTCATGTGGAAGTTCAGTCGCTGTAGATCTAAAAGGGACATGCAAGAAAAATAGAAAACAGCATTTTAGCTTGCACATGATTGAATGATAAAAATCAACAGAGCTTCCCCTCATTTCAGATCTACAGCAAGTGCACTTGTAGTGCAAAGTGGATTTGCCTTTCGTAAATAACCCCCATGGTGTTAGACCTGGGGAGCGATGGTATTGTACAGACTTTTGGTCCTCTACATATGTGTATAATCAAGACAGCAGGGCATAGCGTGTGTTCACCCAGTCGGCGCCCTTTAAAGAATAAAATATTTAGATATTCGTTTTTTTTTTTTTCCTTAGTGTAAAAACAGCAGGTGACAACTGGACTGGTTCCAATCCAAAGACTGTTCCTAGGACTCCTGGATCCCTCTTGCGGCATCAGAGTAAGATTCATCTCAGCAGACTTTATGTATGATGGTGCTAACACACAGCATGTTTTTTCCTGCTTTAATGCTCATGTCACTGGTGATTTGTAGTAGCTACAGAATCCTTTTTTTTTAGCATTTTTGTTGCAAGGATCAAATGCATTGCAGTCCGTAAAAGGTCTGTGTCTCAGAAATTCCACGTGATTTGTAGTGCATCCACTGAGTGACTTTTTGCAGAGCTGGAGTTGGCTACAGAATGGACAGCCACAGTAGCTACTAATAGTATGCAATGTATCTGATAATCATCATGGCACACAAGTGATTTGTAGATACCTAGAGCAGCATGTGTTGACAGGCTTTTGGAGGTCAGCAATATCAACCATTCAGGTTTTACTCATTCCTTGCACTTGTTGGTCAGCTTAGCATTTACATTCCTTAACAGTTTTTTGTTCTTTAACTTTTGAATCTCCTACAATGTGTATTTAAAAAAGAGGGATATGCTTTTGAAACTGTTGCAGGCTGAGAAGGCAATTTTTATGTCACTTTTTCAAATGGTGTGTACAGTTTTTACTATGGAGTGAATAATTAGAAAAACTTTTACTATAAATACAGTATCTAAATAATGCTCTTAATTTAAGTGTGTTCTTTAGTTTTCTGTTCTGCCATTTGTATGACTTTAAATTTTGACTTAAAAAAAAAAAAAAAGCAGATGCTAAATTGGTGAGATCTTCACAGCAGAACACATCAACATGCTTTATTTTTTTATTTAGAATTTTTTTTGAGATGCACCTGTATAGTTCCAAACACAGTAGGGCACATTATATGGGGCACACAGCAGGGCACATTACAGAAGAGGTTTCCTTCACATGCAGAGCAGTGCAGGGAAGTGGCTATAATGAGACCTTGGGACATGCTGTTCACCACCAGCCCCTCCTCCACTCTCATCTCATGTGATGTCCCAAAGTCAGAAGAAGTGTCCTAAAAAAAAACCCGACTTGGGTACTTAGGAGTTAAATTGAGGAATAGGGACCGCCAAGGTAGTATACTCAGAAAAACTACCAGTACCTCGCGCCACACCAGAAAGGCAGCAGGAGATTAGGGAAGTTAAGTGGCTGAGGAGCTGGTATAGAAAGGAGGGGTTCGGGTTCCTGGAGAACTGGGCCAACTTCTCAGGCGGTTACGGCTCTTTAGCAGGGACAGACTGCACCTAAATGGGGAGGGTGCAGTTTGGCTGGGAGAGAAGATGACCTGGGGGGTCTTGGTAGATGACAAGCTTAGCAATGGCATGCAATGCCAGGCTGCTGCTAGCAAAACCAACAGAAAATTGTCATGCATTAAAAAAGGGATTCATTCCAGAGATAAAATTACAATTCTCACACTCTACAAGACTCTGGTCTGGCTGCACCAGGAGTATGCCGTCTAGTTTTCAGCACCAGTCTTAAGGAGGGATGTGCTGGAACTGGAGAGTGCCCAGAGAAGGGCAACAAAGCTAATAAAGGGACTGGAGGATCTCTGCTATGGGGAAAGACTGCGAGCACTGAACTTTAGTCTCTCTGGAGAGGAGACGCTTGAGAGGGGATATGATTTTAATGTAAAAATACCGTACTGGTGACCACACAATAGGGATAAAACTTTTCTGTGCAAGGAAATTTTTAAAGACATATTCAATAAAAGAGAAGCGATTTAACCTTAAACTGCGTAGAGGGTTCTTTACTGCAAGAGCGGTAAGGATGTGATATTCTCTTCCACAAGCAGTGATTTCAGTGGGAAGCATATTTTCTTTTTTTTTTTTTTTTTCTTTTTTTTATTAGATGGGCACCTAAATGACCAAAACATACAGGGATATACAATGTTAACCTAAAAGCGCACACACAGGTTGGACTTGATGGACTGGTATATATATTTTTTTTTTTTCTCCAACCTCACCAACTATGTAACTAACAAGCACCTGGGATGGACAGGAGGGAACAGCATGCCACAAGAAGTCTCATCGCAGCCGTTTGTCTCTGCTGCTCTGCATGTGTTGGCTAAGTGGGGATGCAATCTCTCCTGCCTGTGATCAACAGGTAGATTGCAGCAGAACCCCGGGAGACTTCTCGTGGAACCCTGGATGAGAAACCCTGTCCCCGAAGGTAGGGTAATCATTAAGCCAGGGATCCCTGGATTTACAAGATTGCTGTTGCAACTTTGTACAGTACCTAGATAAGTCAGAAGGTAGAAAAATTCAGGTGTGTGGGGGTGTACGTCGGCACAATGGCACGGACAGACAAAAGGGTGTACAGGTACGTCCCTTTAAGATTGCTGCCGTGCCATCGTGTGCGCTCCCCGGTCGGGACCCCTGTGAGTCCGGTCGCGGGTCCCACGGACTCGATCGCCGCGGGCATACCCGCGATCGTCTCACGGGAAGCCTGAATGGGGAGATGCGGAAGTAAAAAGCATCTCCTAGTTTTGCCTAGCAACAAGTGACACTGATCTCTGCTCCCTGTGATTGGAGCAGAGATCAGCGTTCACTAAAACACAGCCACGCCCCTAGGAACACTTAACCCCTTCACTGCCACCCCTGGTTAACCCCTTGACTGCCAGTGTCATTTACACAGGAATCAGTGCACTTAAATAGCACTGATTGCTGTATAAATGACAATGGTCCCAAAAATGTGTCAAAAATTTCTGTGTCCGCCATAATGACGCAGTCACAATAAAAATCGCTGATCGTCGCCATTACTAGTAAAAAATAAATAAATAAATAAATAAATTATAATAGAAATGCTATAAAACTATCCCCTATTTTGTAAACGATATAACTTTTTTGCGCAAACCAATCAATCGCTTATTGCGATTTTTATTTTTATTTTTATTTATTTTTTATTTTTTTTATACCAAAAATATGTAGAATACGTATCGGTCTAAACTGAGGGGAAAAAAACACTTTTTTTTTTTTTTTTTTTTTTTTTTTTTAGATATATTATTGGGGGATATTTATTATAGTAAAAAATAATGCGTTTTTTTTTTTTTTTTTATTAATTTTTTTGTTTGTTTATATCGCAAAAAATAAAAACCTCGGGCGATCAAATACCACCAAAAGAAAGCTCTATTTGTGGGGGGAAAAATTGAAAATTTTGTTTGGGAGCCAGGTCGCATGACTGCGCAATTGTCAGTTAAAGCGACGCAGTGCTGAATCACAAAAAGTGGTCTGGTCTTAAGCCAGCAAAATGGTCCGGTTTGAAAGTGGTTAACCACTTGCCGCCCGCCATATAGCAGAATGACGGCGGCAAAGTGGTTTTAAAATCCTGACCGGGCGTCATATATTGAGCCACTGCGCAACTACGATCTCGGTAAAGAGTCTCCGGAGACTCTTTACCACGTGATCAGCCGTGTCCAATCACGGCTGATCACAGTGTAAATAGGAAGAACCGTTGATCGGCTTTTCCTCACTCGCAGTAGAGGAGAGCCGATGGGCTGATCCTGTGACGGGGGGTCTGTGCTGATCGATTATCAGCGCAGCCCCCCCCCCCCCCCCCCCCCCCCCCCCCCCCCCCCCCCCCCCCCCCCCCCACCCCCCACCCCCCCCCCCCCCCCCCCCCCCCCCCCCCCCCCCGAGGATGCCCACAATGGACCACCAGGGATGCCACCAGACCACCAATTTAGTTTGGGTACAGTGTTGTATGACCGCGCAATTGTTATTCAAAGTGCGACAGCGCTGAAAATTGGTCTGGGCAGGAAGGTGTTTAAGTGCCCAGTATTGAAGTGTTTAAACTTCATTAAGTCCATCTTCAAATTTTCTGTTGTGGTCCAAATAAGGGACTTTAAAACCTTCAAGGTTCCATAGCCAGATGGATTAGAGAATTGATCCTTTCCGCATATAATGGCATAGGTCATCATACTGCAGCTAAGTTGGACACTTTCCACAAGATCTTTGAAGCGCTGGACCCTCTTGGAAAGACCTCTCTAGAGCTACTGTATGGTCTACCCACTGCGCTTTTATGAATATTACTGAGTGGTATTGTTATACAGCCAAGATTCGGTTGAAGGTTTTACAGATTGTTTGCTTTTACCTACGAGGTAGGATATGTTTCTTTTATTCTGAGGTTGCTGCACGGGAAGATGATTAGGGAAGACAACAGCTAATCAATGCTCTTTGGTGTACTTTTGTTAAACTGAGGACAAGAAGGGTGGGGGGGAACTTTGAATACATTTTTGTGTTTCCTGTGGAAGGCAGGGCATTCATCTTCATCATCGTTACCCGCAAGCTTGTGGCTTTTTTCCTATGTTTAAACAATCAACTGTGCAGCGCTTAAAACTAAACACACTAAAGTACATATATAGTGAAAATATATTAGTCTTCTGATGATGCCACAAATATCACTTCATGTAAAACCAATAAAATCATGCAGTGCATAAACACTTACGTTTTTTGTAAAACAATAAAATTCATATAATACAAATTGAATATAAAATAAATGAAGAATCTAGTCCATACAGTCCCCATAATGTAAGTGCTCAAAATGAATCCACTCCTCTGTGCTCAAAAATGATCCAGGATGTCCCGTCTTGTCCCCCACCCCCGGAATAGTCTCACCGGGATCAGTGTGACCACTACAGCTAAGTAGGGTCAAAAACTGCTTTCTAGCCTCACCATGTGTTTAGTTTTAAGCGCTGCACAGTTCATTGTTTGTTTAAATGCGGCTTTTTAGGCTTTCCGTTATCACATTTGTAGGAGTGGCACTTAGGATTTCTTTGATATATGTACTGAAATGAAATGATTTATTTTTCCTTAGAGGGTCCAAACTGTAGTGAATATGCAAACCTCCATAATGCTATTCAAGTCTTGTGAGATCCTTTTTTTTTTTTTTTTTTTCTCTTCAGTTCTTTTCTGTAGTCTATCCTGGTTCTGCAATGGCAGTCAGAATAAATGACTGTACAATCAGCTTTTTTCTAATTTTTTGATTCCTCTGACATAATCGGGTCATTAAAGCCCCCTATTGGGACTTGATAAAAAATTCATATAGCAATATATATAGTATTTATAATATGTTAACGGTTCCCTTTTTTTTTTTTTTTTTATGCAGTGACTCCACAGCCATGGAGTTCATCAAAGCCACCAGATATTTCTGCGATAATGGGGTCAGCAGGTCGATCACCTCGATTAGTACAGACTCCAAGTCGTCTGCGGGACATTTCCATGGTAGGTGGACTAGCCTTATTTTTAGCAAATTAAAGGTCATGTTCGTCCCCCCTTCCATTTTAGGCATTGCATTTATACAGTGGTATTTGATTCCCTGCTGATTTTGTACGATTGTCCACTGACAAAGAAATGATCCTTCTATAATTTTAACAGTAGGTTTATTTTAAGAGTGAGAGAATAAAAAAAATAAACCTGAAAAATGCATTTAAAAATTTTTATAAATTGATTTTGTATTTTAATGAGTGAAAATAAAGTATTTGATCCCCCTATTAATCAGCAAGATTTGTGGCTCCCAGGTGTCTTCTATACAGGTTTCGAGCTGAGATTAGGAGCACTCTCTTAAAGGGAGTTTCAGCTTGTTACCTGTATAAAAGACACCTGTCCACAGATGCAATCAGATTCCAATCTCTCCACCATGGCCAAGACCAAAGAGCTGTCCAAGGATGTCGGGGACAAGATTGTAGCCCTTCAAGGCTGGAATGGGCTACAAGACCATTGCCAAGCAGCTTGGTGAGAGGGTGACAACAGTTGGTGCAATTATTCACAAATGGAAGTAAATCAATCTCACTCGGTCTGGGGCTCCATGCAAGATCTCGCCTCGTGGACTCGAGGAATCGGCCCAGAACTACACG
Organism: Lithobates sylvaticus; assembly: GCA_028564925.1. Classification (NCBI taxonomy): domain Eukaryota; kingdom Metazoa; phylum Chordata; class Amphibia; order Anura; family Ranidae; genus Lithobates; species Lithobates sylvaticus. The sequence goes on along the minus strand of CM053029.1, from coordinate 387,877,612 downwards.
GGAGAATCTTGTCAATGATCTCAAGGCAGCTGGGACTATAGTCACAGAGAAAACACTTGGTAACACACTATGCCGTGAAGGACTGAAATTCTGCATTGCCCACAAGGTCCCCCTGCTCAACAAAGCACATGTACAGGCCCTTCTGAAGTTTGCTAATGAATATCTAATTCGGAGGAGAACTGGGTAAAAGTAACCTCCACCACACTTCACTGTTGCCTACAAACACTCATTATTGTGCCACTCTCCAGCCCTTCAGTGAACAAACTGCCTACTACTACAGCCAAATAATTCAAATTTTGACTCATTGTTTTTGTGCATCGTTAAGTCGCTTAGCTTTGTTTCCACGAATGGAATTATTTCCTTTTTTTTACCAAGACCACTTTTGACCAGACTTCTCAGGACAGTAGATGGGTGTACCTAGGTCCCTCTGGTTTCCTATAGTTCTGTGCTGATGGCACTACTGGACATCTTCTGATGTTGAAGGGAATTAAGTCTGTTTTTATTCATCTGCTGCATTGTTTCCTTGGCCGACTACTGCGTCTATAGCCCTCATCATTGCCCATTTCTTTGTGCTACTTCAAAAGAGCTTGAACCAGCACATCTTAAAACGCCAGTCTGCTTTGAATTCTTTGCAGATGCAGTATAGCTACCTTGTCTTGTCGCTGTGCTCAGTCTTGCCATGGTGTATGACATGTGACATGAAACGGTCTTCCACAACTTCAACTTGGCAGCAGAGTTTGGCTGTTCCTCACCCAGTTTTAAGCCTCATACATGGCTTTCTGTTTCAGTTAATGGTGGTGTTTCAGTAGAGCCCGTGAGGCGTATAATATGCTCTGTGCAGAATGAGTCCAGGAGGGAGAAGGGGAAATCCCAAATCTCCCTCCAGTCATCGTCTTCATCCAGTTCTGGAATGTCCGCCACCCATTTCCTGCAGAGGGAGGACAGCTCAGGACTAGCAGCCACGAGTAGGTAGCCATAAAGTTGAGACGTGGCTTCCCCAAGTTCTTCACTCGGAGGGTAGATTCCAATTCGGAGTATGATAAAGTTACCTGTTGGCCCAGAAATTGTCAGCTGAAGGCATGAGAAATCTGGAGGTATCCAAAATGTGCATGTGTGGGTACATAAAATTTTGATTGAAGAGTACTGAAAGAAGACAATTCAGTGTTAGTGATATGTTCCAGCTTCACAATTTTGTGTTTGGCCCAAGCCTGAGGGTCTGGGATGGTGTAGAAATGCAGGAGATTGGGGTTCAGCCACAATGGTGTATGTGGAGAGGGAGTTTGGTTGGGGCGTCTGCAGAGCTTTCCACACTTGTATGGTGGTGCACATGGAGGGAGTGAGGTGGTTTCAGGACTTTTTCCCCCTAACCAGCCCCTGTAAGGCCTCCAGAGATTTGACAATCGCTGCCTCCAGCACTGTAGCAGAATTGGTTAGATCGGGCTGAAGCCACCAATGGGCAGTCACTAGCTGGCTTTATATAAATATTTATAACAATCGGGAAGAGCTAATTTCCCCCCCCCCCCCCCCACCCACAGGCCTAGTCAAAGTGGTATATTTGTATCTGGGTGGTTTTGATCCCCAGATAATGGACGTGAAAAGTTGTTTAATGGAGTTAAAGAGTTTTTTGAAAGCCACTGAGAGTTTCTAAAAAAAATATACTTGAATTTGGGGAGGACCTTCATTTTAAGGAGGTTAATATGTCCAATTCGTGAGAGGGGTAGATTGTGCCATGCCTTAAGTCTAGTCTTAACCCCAGGTTGAGTTTCACAAAGTCCCTACTGTGTCTGGATATCACAATTGCCAGATGGGTAAAGTGGTCAACCCACTGCAGCGGAAGAGAGGGGGGGGTGAGGCAGAGCGCTAGCCTCTTCGTTCACCGGAAACCGCTGGGATTTGTGCCAATTCACCCGTAAAGGTTGAGAAGGTGTTCATAATTCTAAGGGCACCCTCCAGCATCATTCAAGAAAAGCAGTTAATCATCGGCATAGAGAGACACTCTCCTCCAGCCACCCCACCCGAACGCTGTTAATTTCGGGTGAAATTCTGAGGGCTTCAGCAATGGGTTCCATGGCCAGGACGAAGAAGGCCAAGGAGAGAGGGTATCCCTGTCTGTTACCCCTCTGCAGGTGAAAGGGGGCAGCTAACAAGCCATTAAGCCTTATGATTGCCAGGGGGCAAGTGTAGAGCATACGTACCCAGTTAATACATTTTAGAGGAAATCCCATCCTCCTCCTTCACCGCCCATAAATACACCCATTCCACAGTATCAAATGCCTTTTCCATGTCTAGGGTGGCAATCGTCCTAGTACCCTGATTTTGTGTGGGGGCATGGATATTGGAGAATAATCTACGTATGTTTATCTGTGGACCTACCTGGCATAAAGCCCATTTGATCTGGGTCTACAAAGGATTTTATAACTTTGTTTAGTCTGGTGGCTAGCAACTTGGTAAGGATCTTCAGATCACAATTGAGAAGTGCAATTGTTCTGTATTAGGCGCACAACTTGGGATCCTTATTGTGCTTGGGTATTAGGATAATATGGGCTTCCTTCATGGAGGGGGGGGGGGGGGGTGTAAGAACAACTCGGCCAGTATTGGTGCCAGCAATTCAGTGTGGGCTTTATATAATTCAATGGGCAAGCCATCGGGCCCGGGGCTTTACCCACTGGTAAAGACTGTATGGCAAGTGTGATTTTCTTCCAGGGTGAAATCTGCAACCAGAAGATTCCTCTCAGATTCAGAGAGCTAGCCCAGTGCCAGGTTATCTAAAACCGAGGTCATGGGCCCAGAGTCAAAGGCATCTGGCAAGGAGGAAGTGTACAATCTAGTGCATTCCGTCAGGCTGTCATCCTGTGAGACGGCCATCGTGCGATCTGCTGTGAGGCTTTCGGAGACAACTGCAAGGGGTCTATCTTGTGCTAGTAGCACCAGCAATTTGTGTGTTTTCCCCCCATACTCCAAAATATTTCTGCCTACAAGACTATGCCAAGTCTAGTGACTTCAGAAACGTGAAGATGCAATTCCCTCCTAAGTTTGGAGAGGTGATCAAAGTTTGGGGCAGTGGGAGATGTAGGGCCCTATCAACCTTGTGTTGCAGTGAACAGACCATATCACCGTGGTCCGCCTTCACAGCAGAGATATACTGACCCATGCTGTGAGCCTTAAACGCGTCCCATGTTACCTCTGGGGAGGCCGACTCCGCATTAATTCCTTCAATTAAGCGGGAATTCGGTCTTGAACCAACTCATGGTTAATTCAATCTGGTTGCAATCTCTAAAGGGCTCGATTGCAAAATTTTGGGGTTCTAATGGTCAATTTCAGCGGATTATGATCTGAAAGGCCAGAGGGAAGGTAACATCCTCTTGGATCTCGCTAAGGAGGGGGTGTGTTTGCAAATGCCAGGTCTATAAGTGATGAGGTCTTAAAAGTGGTAGAGAAACAGGAATAGGTTCTGTTGTGTGGATGTAACTATCTCTCCATACCTCCCATAAAGTCTGTGGCATGTGCCCAGATCTGAATTGAAATTTAGTTTGAGGTGACGGGCCTATCCAAGTCTCGCGATAGGGTGGCGTTGAAGTCACCCATGAACAGAATTTGGGCAGGGCAATATGGAGCCAACCTTTCGTATGAGTACAGGGGTTGCATCTGATTAGGAGGGGCAGGTAAGCATTGACAATATATTTCTTGTGTATATAGTCAACACCAACATAACATATATTTCCCATGTGGGTCTAGATGGACATCCATGAATTATGCACGGTATTTGTTTACTGATCAGAATAGACACCCCACTGGAATATGTGGAGTAGGTCGCGTGAAAGTTGGCCATCATGGAATATTAGGAGGGCGCAGGATCAGCAAGCCACTCCGCATTAAGGTTGGTATAGAAAAGAGCATTGCCTGTGTGAGTCTTTAGAGTAAAATGTGGATTTTTTTAGTTTAAAAAATAGAGCAGGCACCACCTTGCACATCCGGACACGCCCCCCCCCATGTCCCAACATTTTTGGAACGTGTTGCTGTCATCAATTTCAAAATTACATTTTTTTTTTTTTTTTTTTTTTTTTTCTTTAAAGTGGTTGTATACCTGCAGGAAAAAAAAAAAACTAAGGCAAAGGCATAATGAGCTAGTATGCATCGCATACTGGCTCATTATGAAATGCTTACCTTAGAAGGAGATGTCGGTATCTAATCCCAGTCCACGCCGAGGGAGCTGACATTTTCCCCTCAGCATGTCTCCTGGGTTTGCAGGTCCGGCGCTGTGAGTGGCCGGAGCCGTGATGACGTCTTCTTCCTGGCAAGGTCTGGCAGCGTCTGTCGGACCTTCAGCCGGGCATTCACAGCGCATGCGCCACTGACATCAGCGGCTGCATTCAAAGTGAATATCTCTTAAACCATACAGGTTTAGGAGATATTAATTTTACCTACAGGTAAGCCTTATTATACATGACAAAGACATGGGTATACAACCGCTTTGAGTTTTCTTTGTTTAAACATTTGATATTTTTTATGTTTTTTTAGTGTGACTAAAATATGGATTTGCGTTTTGCAAATAATTGCTTTTTTTTTTATTTCGATTTTTACACAGCGTCCCAACTTTCTTTTGAAATTGAGGTTGTAAACAAAATGTATTCTCATGTTCTACTAACTTACAGTGTCAGTGAATTCAATTTGAGTAGTTTTTATATTGGTTTTACGGTACATCCATAGCGTATTTTTATAAGCTGTCTTTCTGATATAATGGATGATTTTCAGCAGATTTGTATCTGTATTCGCTAACTTTTAGGCTTATTTTGATATAGTGGGAATTCATTGCATAAATTATCAGGTTTGTTTTTTGTCTACGTAGTGCCTTTTGCCTATTCCCCTTGATCTATGTTTGCAATAATCTCTGATAAGAGGCAGATGGGCTTTTGCCTATCCCCTTAGATCTGCGATTTTTAAATCTATGTGATAAGAAGCAGATGCTATAACAATGTTTTTGTTTGTTTTTTTGTTTTTTCTCAGTCATAAGAGATGATATCCTAAAATATGCTACACTGACAATTTAGGAATGTACATACTTTTGGCCTTTTTACTTAAAATGTATGTCATTTTGCAGCTGTCCAATATGGAAGACAGTGCATACGCAGCCTCCTTCTCCCCTCAGCGGACAGGAATGTATAGTGTATTTGATAGTCCTAGTTTCACCGAAGACATAACACTCAGTGCAGTTATGATGAAAGAGGAAGACCCAGGAGAAACTGGTAAGTGACAACACAAGAGCATTGCACATGTGTATTTCTATCTTGCATCTCACCCTTACCTATGCGTTTTATTTGCAGCCACGATGAGCCTGTATCAGGAGTTTCTTAATTCATTTTTGAAGCTTCCTTCCAGTTCAGTGTTTGAGCTTATAGAAGAATATGAGACTATGTGCCGTGAACAGGTAATTTTTGTGTTGCAATTATTGGGAGAGGGGGTCTTAAAAACAAAACTTTTTTTACAGAGGGATTGGAACACCTGTCAGGATTTTTTTTTCCTTTGCTGTCTGTGTTCCCCTCTTTATTTTTAAATAAATTAAAAGAAAATCCCAAATGTTATGTTCTCCCCAGAATGATAATAGAGGGCACATTTTCCTGTGGGGTCCTACTGACCTGGGAGGCCCCCAGGGGATTCCCTTAAAGTGATTGTAAATGTAATTTTTAACAAATAACGAAAATGTCAAACTTACCTTCTCTGTACAATGGTTTTGCACAGAGCAGCCCTGATCCTGCTCTTTTGGGGTCCCCTGTCAGCGCTCCTGGCTTGGGTTTGGGACTTTATATACATCACTTTCTCTCTAATCTTCACTCCTTTCCCCTCCTGCACATCGCTTCCTCTCATCTTCTCCAGACTAACTAGCTCTGATTTGATAATCTAAAGCAAGTGCCCTTTACAGGCAGGGACCGTGGGCCCCTGCGGTGTAGCAAATAGAAAACGTCCCTGTGGCAACTGCTCACAGCACTGCCAGCCCTCCTTGCTTCAGCTGCCCCTTTCCATTGCCCATGACACCACCATCTTCCAGACTGACTCTGCACCCATTTCAGACTGTTCCATCCTAGTCCTCCTAGGTGTGCCACCCCAATCATCCAGATTGTGTGCTGCCTCTGTGGAACTCCTGGAGACTAGCCTGGCAGTGTTCTTCGCTGTCCTCTCTTGCGTCTCCTGTCCAGGACACCTTCATATTTTCTTGGAAGGCCCCGTACGCACCCAGGCCCAAGGTCACCCCCACCGACTGGGGAGCTCCTTCAAAGGCCCCCGACAGCCTAACACTCCAGGAGTAAATCAAACTTTTTTTACTTTTTATTAAGGCTTTTTTATTCTTTTAGCATGATTGGTTGGTGCAGAGCCACTGGGGCTTTTTCTTCTTTTTTTTTTTTTTTCATTATCCATTGGAGAATCTGAGGCTGCCTTTTTGCTGATGTTGTTGTTATTATTTAATAGTACCAACCAACATGCTGTGCCCATCTATTCATATGTGAGTGCAAAACCACTGGTTTTCTCATTACTTCTATGCTTCGATATTGGTGTTCTCCCCTCCTTCTCATTTTATATCCATTGGAAATTGACAGATTCCTTAATCATAAAGTACCTATTGATACGCTGTGAGTGCAGTACTTGCCTTCTAACGTTGTTGTCCTCTTCCTAATACTACGTGTTGATAGTGATGCTTTCTCTCCCCTTCCCTCATCCTTGTTTTGCTCAGCAGTACCCTATAAAGAGTTTAAAAAAACAAACAAACAAAAAAAAAACCTTGTGAATCCAACCATTTCCTGTCTCAACAAGCTCTTAACTGTTCCTGTTAACTATTTGCCAGTGTTCAAGGACCCCCATGGCTAAACACCTGGAAGCACTTTTTAAAGCGCTGTTCTTCTTTGAAGACTCTGCCATGCAACCTGTTGAGACCATGTGCCAAACACTGGCTGTCTGGTCCAAGGCCATGTCGTCCTGGTTCTATACTTGGTGATGCTAACGTCTTGTTTGTTATTTTTAAAGAAAAAAAAGTCATGCTTACCTGCTCTTTTGAAATGGTTTTGCACAGAGAAGCCCAAATCCTCCTCTTTTTGGGTCCCTTTTCAGTGTTCCTGGTGTTGAGTGCCCCCACAGCAAGCAGCTTGCTGTGGGCTGAGTCTCTATCTCTCTCGATCTCTCTCGATCTCGACTTTGACAGCAGTGGGAGCCAATGGCGCTGCTGCTGTGTCTCAGCCAATCAGGAAGGAGAGACCCAGATGACCGAGGCACTTGTGCAACATTGCTAGAGCTAGATGGACCTCGGGTAAGTATTGGGGGGGGGCTCAGGGGGGCTGCTACACACTTTTTTTTTGTTTTTATATATAAATGCATCCCATGTCCTATAATTTGACTGTAAAAAATAGGATTTATTTTCTTATGGGACACAGGTTCCTAGCCTCCTCTGTGTGTTTTTATTGTTTGCTACTAACTGAGGCATGCTGGGTGTGGGAGGGGTTATACAGGGCTGTCTGTACAGCTTTGCCAGTTTCTAATTATTCTTAAGATGGTTGCGTTTCAGAATACTGTCCTGTGCCCCATAATGTACTTCAGGAAAAATTTACAGGTATGACAAAGTTCCTGATTTCTTGTCACTGGAACATCTGATTGTGATTTTTTTTTTTTTTTTTTTTTTTTTTTTTTAGGTCAGTTTACTTAAAAAGATTGTAAGCCGTGTCACCCCAGGACAGCAGAAATTTTCCAAAACTGCCAGTGTGCTATGGCTTCTGCAACAAGAAATGGTAACTTGGAGGCTCATTGCATCACTTTACAGGTTTGTCCTTCTTCACTTACACTATTTTGGATGTTTTTTATCATGAAGGACCAGAAAATAAGTCCCAACTTATAATATGAGCAGTTGTAGATCTGTAATTTGGGAAATCTGTACTGGTCTACAACTGCCTAAATTGTTGGTAGTAGTAGTCGCATTCAACTGGCCTTGTTCTGTAATACTGAACCATCTAAATGTTAAAATTCACATCAACAAATCATCATTGCAAGTATTTCCTGTGTAATTTAAATTTTACTCTGCAAATTAAAATTTTATGTAGATAAATAATTTTTATTTATTTATTTTTTTCTAAAGATATCTCATCCAAAATTAATTTGAAAGATGTTTTATATTTGCAGTGCCTTTGGGAATGGGTTCACCCCCTTGGAGTTCGTTCTTTCTTCTCTTTATTTTTTCTTTCCATACCTATGACTTTCAAGGTGAAAAATGTTTTATTGTGACACAATTAAGGAAAAAACACTCCAATCTTGTGCATAAGCATTCATTCACTCCTCGTAACAACTTTTTATTTTTTTTCCTACCGTATCATCAATCCCCCTCTCTGTGGAGTGTCACATGGTACAAAGCCCCACAATTTTATTTCCAGGTTGTAATGCAATGAAACAGGAAAAGCACCACAGGAGTGAATACTTTCGCAAGGCACTGTAAAATCTACAAAAAAAGGAAAATTTTATATTGCTGAAAGGCTTCCATGTTTGTATGGTCTGTACAATGCATCCATCAAAAGTGGCCTCTAGATAGAAATAAGTGATCTCCCATTTTAACCCTGTAAATGCTGCACCACCACACTGCAGCCACGTGCGTCACACCTGTTGCTTTGCTCACCATATATGTTTATTTTGACAAGTACATCATTCATTTCCTTTTTGATGGGTTGAATCACTGGCTTATTTATAACCTTTTTAGTGGTGAAATTATCCCTCCTTAGGCCCCTTTCACACGGGAGCCTCTGCCAAGCGGAATCCACTTGCTCAGCGGAGGATCTCTATGCCGATCCCCGCTGAGCAGGCAGGTCCATCTCCGCTATGCAGAACGGACACAGTCCCGCTCTCCTCTATGGGGCAATCGGATGGAAACTGACTGCCTGTCTGTTTCCATCTGATGCCATCAGATCCGCTGGACGAATGGAGAATAGGACCACCACCCTTCTGTTTTTGGTGGACAGGATCGGATCTTATCAGGCACTTCATTAAAAAAAAACTGAAGGGTCCGATCAGATACGCCTGAAAAACTGACAGGCAGACCTGATCGGACAGCCCTTGTGAAAGGGGCTTTAGTTTGTGTTTGCCCCCTTCTGTTTATGAATGCATTACTCTCTCCTATGTACTTCTCTTAGTTATACACTGGTCCTACTTTATGGAGTGGCCTACTTGTAGCGGCTGTTGCAGTTGGGTGGAATTGGGGTATACTGAAGGCAATCATTTTGTAACTAGAAACCCTGACTGATATAAGAAGCCACAGAATTTGAATAAGCATGCAGCAGCCACACACAACTTAAATGGTTATTGAGTGCACGTTTCCTGCACATTGCAACCCTTACTAGTTCGTCTGAATTTAAACTGGTTTATAGATGAAAAAAATTAATTTCTTACTTTTGTGTTTTTCAGAGATCGGATACAGTGTGCAACAGAAGATGAAAATATGTTTGATATTGCAGTAAGTTGTCCATAGTCCACATTTTCAAATCCCTGCTGTCTGATGTTACAGTGCTATAAATCTTGTACAGTTCTCCTAAGGGTACAAAATCTTGTTCTGTAGGTTTCTTATTTTAAGCAGTGATATATAGGTAGCCTGATATCATCCATGTTTTTTGTGTTTGGGATTTTTTGCCTGTACTTGCAATTATTTATTCCTCTCTCTCCCTGTACAGGAACCAAATGCCAGTGAAAAAATGATAATGAATAAACTGTTTGAGCGAGATTCACTTGTTCGTCAGAGCCAGGTAAGGTATTACTTAAAGGGACATCAGGAAGGTTGCATTTCTACCACCAGAACAAAGGATTCCATTAGGCATTGGTAATCTACCAGGAGCAATTTTGCCTTTTACCTTGTGGGCCTTGCAGTTTAAAAAGCTAGTGTGTGTGTGGTGTGTTTTTTTTTTTTTTTTTTGCCAAGAGGGACATTTTAGGATGCTGCAATAGAATAGGCCAATGCTTATTCAAAATCCTCTTCATATATCATATATCATATATCATATTCAACCAAAAAGTCGTGATTGTTGTTCCAGATGTGATCTTTTTCCATAAACGCACATAGTTAAATTTGTATACCTAGGCACAAAATTTGTGCCCATCACGGGCCAACTTTGAGTATTGATGTGTATGGGGGGGGGGGCTCCCATCTCTATTATCTTGACGCCAAAACTGTGTTTTTTGACCGTTTGAGTGGAGATTACTACTGGCACAATTGCCCACTGGTGACTTATTCTCTACAAGAAAATAACTGAACTGAGGCCAGAATTATGAGATTTCTCCATTTTATTTTAATTTAAGGGAGAATACTCTGTCTTCATTGAAAAAAAGAAGTATTTCAGTACTAGGCAGTGCTCGTCCACTGGTCTCTGAACTGGTAAGTATAAATTGTAAAGTTGTGGAGTTGATGTTTAGAACCATTGTAACACTTTAAATGTGCATAGATTAGAAACCTCATTGTACAATATATAATTTGATTTAAATGATGGCAGACTGATCCCTAAAAAGTTTTTGTGGTGTCTGTTATGCGGGACATTTTTTGTTTGAAAGTCAGCAAATATCCCTGCTCAAACTCATTACTGACTCACTACTGACATGTTTTTTGCCAAAGTTCAAAAGTTTTATTGTAAATTAGAGTTTATCCTTTGAATATTTTTAGATAGCATTTTTTTCATCATACCGAATCTAAAGTGGCTCTAATACCGCTGCTTGTGTTCTGCAGTGGTCTCCCTTCAATCTAGGCCATGCAATTTGTTTCATTTATCAGAAACTGAAATGAAAACCTTCCATATTGCTTCCTGCAGTCACCCAACCTACCATTCACTGACTGGTGTTTTGTAGCGCAGTGGCAACACAGGCTGTTCTAAAGATATATTGTTACATGAGACTCCGTGTAGTGTAATCCGCTGTTGTACAAATGGATATGATAAACAGAATGACATTGTTTTTGCTAACTTTTTCTTTAGGATCCTGATGCCCCCATTAGACAGAAACTTCCTCTGGATGATCTGGATCGTGAAGATGACATCAGACTTCTAAAATATCTCTTTACTTTGATCAGAGCTGGCATGACTGATGAGGTATGATATGCTTATTGTTCTTGTTTTGGGCTACTTTAGCTATAGAACTGTTATAATCTGAATATGTTTTTTGTCTTGAAACTGCTAATTTGTGATATTTGCTTAGTATTTGGAAATGTTCATGTATTCTCCACTATGGTGTTCTTAATTGCAAATTATATAAATATAGCAGTGTGCTTCATTAAATATGTCAATGAGATGTTTGTGGTGAAATGTATTCACAATAAAAAAAAAAGTTGTGTTTTTTGTTTAAAAAAAAAAAAAAAAATATATATATATATTGTCACAATGACAGAATCCTGCAGACCAGGATATTGCATCAATAGAAATAAAAAGTGTTCTACAAGGCTTTCCATTCTGGAGATATGTTTCTTCATAAATGATCTTCTTGAAGTTAGTGTAAAGGTTGAGGCTGGATTCACACTACTGTGCGGAGCAGCTCAGGTTCGTTTTTTTTATTTTTATTTTTTCAGTCCAAATTTTTGGCTGAATTCGGACCTGAAACGGACCAGAAGACGCACAGGACTCCTGTGCAATTCGCTCCACAGCCACCCGGAGCTGTGTGAACCGGCTCCATTGAGAGACAGTCACAGTCTCCTGATAAGCGAATTGGATGCGGAGAAACCGCATCCAATTCGCAATAGCGTAAACCCAGCCTTAAGGTTTTTACTTTAATGCAATAAAATAAAGACCCTCTGTGCAGGAGGACCCCCCCCCCTCCCCTTTATATTACCTGAGCCCTATCTTGATCCAGCAATGTGCACGAGAGCAGCAGCTCTCTATCAAAATCTGTGGTGGGGGGCCAACCCGTGATGCCCTATTTGTGTCAATAGACGCAGACAGGGCGGCTTTGGTTCAAGCCTGCAAGAGTGCCCCCATAGAAAGCGGCTTTCTATGGGGTACTTGCCAAAGACGAGAGGCTGGGAGTGCCGACAGGACCTGAGAAAAGGAGGACCAGGGATGATCTGTGCAATACCATTGCACAGAACTGGTAAGTATAACATGTTTACCATTTTATTTAAAGGAAAGCTTTTTTTATTTTATTTAATTTTTTATTTTTTTTACGTCTTTTTGTAGGTAAAAAAAATGTGCATCTATTTTTAAATTTCTTTACTTGGGGCCTGGAAAACATTGCACCTGCAATCGGCAGGGTGCCATGCAGGACTCCTACCAACTTCCCAGTGCATCAGTCACCTTGTAACTCGTACGGGCAGATGGATACCCACTGACAGGAAGAATTAATTAACTACAAGTGCATTGTTGGTAGTTCATTGGAACAACAAGTCAACAACCGCAAAGGCTGTTGGTAGTTTCCCATTCACAGAGGACTGTGATGACATGACAGGGCTGGCAGAGACCCATGTGGACACGTTCTTGTCAAACGGTGACATCGGGCACCCAGACAAGATGTCTGCCTTCTGTCACTAGGGAGAGTCAGCAGCTGCTGGAACATGTTGTATGTTCCACCCTAAATACAGATGTAACATATTCCACATGGTGAACTTATCCTTGTACTGCAACTAAAAATGTAATTATTATTATTATTATTGCTTTAAGTGCGAGTAAGCCAATTTAATAATGCATTTTGTGATCTTGTTAGGCCCAGCGCTTGTGTAAGAGATGTGGTCAGTCCTGGCGAGCAGCAACACTGGAAGGATGGAAGCTTTATCATGATCCAAATATAACAGGAGGTAGGTTTTTTTTTTTTTTTTTTAAACGCTGATCTTTCCATAACTTCCACTTAGTAATTTTTTTTTTGTGTGTTTGTCATTGTTATAATCTTTATTATAATTTTATCATATTGTTTGTCGCAGGTGGCGAGTTGCAGCCAGTGGAAGGCAATCCACACCGATGTGTGTGGAAAGCTTGTTGTTGGCGTATGGCAGATGATGTAAGCTAATTTCTATATACAGTTTTTATCACACACAAGATCGTTCTCTTCTAACATTTCACTTCCTCTCTACCAGTAATTGTCTTTTACATACTGCAGAGGGATCAACAGTATTCAGATGTGTATAACATCAACTCATCTATAGTTTTTGATAACTGATATCTTCACAAATGTTTAGAAATAAGATCTTTCTTAAACCGCTAACTACCTTGCAGCTTCAGCTGTGCCTTTCCACAATAAAAGATATTTTTTTTCTGTGCGTTTCAGGAGCAGTTCAGCAGATATGAAAGAGCAATTTACGCAACCTTTAGTGGAAACCTAAAACAAGTATGTTTGCAGGGAAAACCTATTTAGGCATATTACTATTTTTTTTTTTTTTTTTCTTTTGCTATAAGGGCAGGTTCACACCAGAATATGGTGCTAGAAAGGCGCGTTCCCTGCACCGCATTCACAACATACTGCTTTTGTGACCTACTGCGGGTGGCCATACATTAACAGCCACCTTAAAGCGGAGAGCAAATGCAGTATGTATGCGAGTTTCAGATCGCATGCTACCGCAGTACCATGCAATTTTTGGTGCAACGCTTGTCTCGTAAGTGCATGCACTATTTTTTTTGTGCAGCCCAATGCAATTTTCAGCCCATTCAAATGAATGTAATAAAACAAAAATAAGTGCACGTCGTCTTTAATCATTTGCCTACACGGCACTTTTACTCCCTTACTGCCTAGGCCACTTTTCAGCTTTCAGCGCTGTCACACTTTGAATGACATTTGTGCGGTCATGCACATTTTTCTTCCCACAAATAGAGCTTTCTTTTGGTGGTATTTAATTCCCGCTGGGTTTTGTATTTTTTGCTTAAGTTTTTCTTAGTTTGTCATAAAATTTGGTAAATAAGTAGTTGTCTTCTTGAAATGAGGCAGCGCTGGTGAGGCGGCATTGGTGGGCATTGATAGGTTGCTTGGCATCACTGATGGGCACTGTTGGGCCTGCACTGTAATCGGGACCCTGATCAGTGCCCTGATTGCCTGTACAGGTCTCCCCCAGTGAGGCACACTGTCAGTGTGAGGCAAGGAGAGCTGATCAACGGCATCTCCTTGTTTGTTTATTACAGGGTTTATATAGCGCCAACAGTTTACGCAGCACTTTACAATATAAAAGGGAGACAATACAGTTATAATACAATAAAATACAAGAGGATTAAGAGGGCCCTGCACAGAAGAGCTTACAATCTAATAGGGTGGGGGAGGTGGTACAAAAGGTTGTAACTGTGGGGAATGAGCTGATGGAAGTGGTAGAAGATTAATTGGAGATGTGATAGGCTCCCCTGAAGAGATGCGTTTTCAGGGATCGCCTGAAGGTAGCAAGAGTAGGGGATAGCCGGACAGGTTGAGGTAGCGAGTTCCAGAGGATGGGAGAGGCTCTGAAGAAATCCTGGAGACGAGCGTGGGAGGAGGAAACGAGAGGTCTTGAAGAGCGGAGAGGACAGTTTGGAGACGAGATTGGTGATGTAGCTCGGGGCCGAGTTGTGGATGGCTTTGTGAGTTGTGGTTAGTATTTTGAATTTAATTCGCTGGGTGATCGGGAGCCAGTGTAGGGATTGGCGGAGAGGGTTGGCAGACACTGAACGGGGTTGGTAAGGTGGATAAGTCTGGCAGCAGCATTCATGATAGAATGTGATCAGCCGTGATTGGACACAGCTGATCACATGGGTAAAGGGCCACCGCTCTTTACTGAGATCAGAGTCGTGCCTTATCCCAGGGACACAGCGTGCCTGAGATCCCTGCGATGTGTGCCGAGATTGGGTGACGTCAGCCCAGAACAAGAGAGCATCCCGCCCGCCGTCATTTTGTCTATGTGGGTGGGAGATGGTTAAAGGCAATCACAAAATGAAACAAAACCAGAGAACATAAACGTGAATAAGAGCAAAGCAAAAATGCATATGTGCCAAAAGTCCACAAATTATATTGAAAGTCCACCAGTGACTCAAGCTACTGTAAGTGACCTTCAACTGAATATAGGTGCTTCCCGTGTTCAGGTGCCGCTCCCCCATGCACAGCTTCTTACCAGAGAAATATGAGAGTGCTTTGAATAATACTGAGGGTCCAGAAATTCAGCTCCAATATGATAACAGAGGATATCTGTCTCCTTAGGCCACACTTGAATCCACAGGTAATGCCCAAATGAAACAAAGGGGAAGTCTCATAGTGCAGCGCAGCTTTAAAAATTAATTTAAAAAGTATTGCATTCACATGTTCAGTAGGAAAAAAACAAACCGTAAAGAGTATACACGGCACCGCCGCAGCCAGAGTGTGAGTTGACCTCACCGAGGAGCTCCACAAGACGCGTTTCCCTCGAACAAGCGGTTTCAGAAAAGGAGACTTTCAAATGAATGGGCTACAAAAATGCACTGCAGGGGAACGGGATTCAGGTGTGAACCAGCCTTTAATGTTTGAAAGCGTGTCGTGTGAATACTAGAATACATTTTATGATGCCCAATCGTTTCTATGTGTTTTTTTTTATTTATTTATTTTTCTTTATTGCTAGCTTCTTCCTGTGTGTGAAACATGGGAAGATACAGTCTGGGCATATTTCCGTGTGATGGTTGACAGTCTGGTTGAACAGGAGGTCAGAGCCTCACTTCTCTCCACTAGTGAAGAAGATGAACTACCTAGGGAGTACTTGGAAGCACAGTAAGATGAGTTTTTTATTTTATTTTTTTCCATCTACACTGTTTGTTCACATAACTATCCTTACATTCAAATATGTTTGTTGTACCTTCTAGCTGGACTCTAGACGTCGTTTTTGAGGAGCTTCAGGCCACTGATAAAAAGGTGACTTTTTTGAATGTCTATTTTGTTGGAAATCTTTTGGTTTGGAGTATTGTATAATCAAGCTTTTTGTATTTAGAGAGTTTTGGAAGAAAATAAAGAGCATTATCACATTATTCAGAAGTATATAATCCTTGGTGATGTGGATGGTAAGTTCCAGAGTGATTTTGTTTTATATACGAATTTTTCATAACTGTAATCTACTGTATTACAGTAGCTTTAGCGTTTTTCTGAAAATACATTTGTAAAATGTATTGGCATAGATTGATCATCATACCCAGGGCTTTTCTTCCACCTCCATGTCATTTAGACAGTGCCTGTTAAAGGATATGTTCACATTACATGTTACATCCATATTCGGTGTGTATTTTATTTTTTTAAAGTGAACTTTAACCTTTAGGCTATGCTGTCTAAATATTGATGTGAATATAGGGGGGATGCTTGTTCTACCCTCGTCTGATGCACATCTTCCCTCATCTTGGTCATTTCTTTTTTTAAATCGCTTTCCTCCAAACTGTAATTTAAAGAGAAGGGCCATACAGCTGTCTCTTTGACTCTTTATTGACTGCAGTTTTACAAAATTAAAGTGATTGTAAATTCTTGTTGTTTTCTATAAACCTAACAAACCTGTTCTACTTAACTGCTCTGTGCAGTGGCTTTGCACAAAGCAGCCTGGATCCTCCTCTTCTCGGGTCCCTCTTTGGCGTTCCTGGCCCCTCCCCTCCTGTCATTCTCTCCCCCCCCACAGCAAGCAGCTTGCTATGGGGGTACCTGAGCAGAGTCGTAGCTCCGTGTCCCATTCAGACACAGACCCCCGGCCTGCCCTGCCCCCTCTCTCTCCTGATTGGCTAACTGACTTTGACAGTAGCGGGAGCCAATGGCGCTGCTGCTGTGTCTCTGGCAATAAGGAGGGAGAGTCTCAGATGGCCAAGACAATTTTTATAGGGAATATTCACCACCTATTTTTTATTTATTTATTATATACATACACAGAAAAATCACTATTTTGTGAGGAATGATCAAGTTCAAAAAGTGCAACCAGTGAACAGAATCCATTCTTCTGGTGTATGTGCAAACACTCTTCCTTCATGGTGCCCTTATTTAAAATTCCTCATCACGTGCTCTTGGTAATGCCCTCGCCTGGTAAGAAGGACCTTTTTGTCACAGGCAGTCAATAAAGCACTAATTGCCTTAACAACTACTTCACTCCTGTCTTTCCGGAAACAGTTTTTAACTTCTCAGGAAGTATTGCCACAGCACCACTAATGTAAAGAGAATACAGTAGGCCATATTGCTCCCTTTCTGTGCATTTATTGACACCCAATGTAGAATATAAACACTCGCATATATGCCATCAAAAGCGCAACTCTTAAAATTGCCTGTGTGCCAGTCTGACAGCTTATCCAATGCCATCTCTACTGTATGCCTTAGCTCTCCCCCCAGCTCCACCTAGCTCAATGACATTCCCATCTGATGTGTGTTGTCCTAAATTGGAATTTCACAGAGGACAATGTAAGATTGGTCTTACAGGTGGTAGTCTACCACACCTTCAGCAAACTGGGCACAAGTAACAGATGGCAGTGTAATTGTTCCCATCTTGATTTCCCACCACTTGGCTGACATTACTTTAGGGTTTTTGAATGGTCAAGATCTTATAACTCTTGGCTGTGTCCTTCAATGAGTGGAAGAGAAAATGGGATTTTTGGTTTTAACATAAAATCCTTTTCTGTTTTTTCTTCCCTTTTTTTTTATTTATTTATTTATTTATTTTTTTGTACGCAGCACAAACCCCCTCTGGTTAGGTCTGTGACCAGTTCTCTGTACTGCTTTGTAACTGAGCTGCCTCTAGCAGACGGGGTGGGTTTGGTCACCAATAGGGTTGATGTACCATCTTGGTATGGCTGATCTATACGATACTTTTATTCTGTTAAAAAAATGTTCTTTTTTCACTTTATTAGGCAAGGAATGTTTTGTTGTGGCCTACTCATATTTCAGTGTGCTTTTAATAAATTGTAGGTTTAATGGATGAGTTCAGTGAATGGCTATCAAAAGGAAAAACGATTCTTCTAGGTCATCTGCTGCGCTTCATGACACATCTAATATTATTTTTCCGAACACTGGGTCTGCAAACAAAGGTAAAATTCCTCTCCAGAGTAAGACTGGTAAATGTGTGTTTATAATATGTGCTTCCCACCTTTTAAGATGCCTTAATTATTGCCTTTCACTGAGTTCTGTACAGCCCAATCTTTAAAGAGTAACTCCACTTTTATGGGGGGATGGCAAAAAAAAATATATAGCATATGCAATTGGGACCCAAGTCATATCGCGATTGAATGTTATTAAAAATGAATAGAAACAGACGTCCCTCATTTTTAAACATCCACGACTGAATGGCCAGTTGTCTGCCATAGATTGTGGTCCTCTGAAAAACTGAAGAAAGATTATTGCCACCACGGTCAAGTGCAGCAAAACATCAGTCAAGTAAGGCCATTCTGATGGCAACATGTTGACTGCTTTTGCGTTTTACTCACATGTCTTTAAATCTGATGTCTTGCTGCACTTTATCGTGATCTTCCATTCTTCGGCATTAAAAATGACCTTTCCTATCTGCAGTGCTGTACATTTTCTATAAATCAATGAATAAAGGCATTCTGTACACAGATGGTGTCTAGAACACCCCCCAGAAGTTTAATTTCCTGCCCATGTGATTGGCTGACTAATTTTCTCAGAAGTCTGCACTAAGATACAAGTCAGATTTTGGTGAGATGCTCTCAAAGGGAAATCGCATCTAAAGGGATGCAGACCCCATTCTTTCCTCATTGGGGCCCTGCAAGTGCAGCAGCTGATTGAAAATTATAAAACCACTCCCATACAGATTAATTTTGCACAAAAAATAACAAAAGGTCAGAATCCACAACAAAGTTTGTTTAAAATTCCTGCAATGTATGATCACCCAGAGGGGAATGTTTGTTTTTTTTGTTTTTTTTCTCAGAAATAGTGAAGTTGCTCTTTAACCACTTCAGCCCCAGAAGATTTGGCTGCTCAATGACCAGGTCATTTTTTGCGATACAGCACTGCGTATTGGTGTACCCCCCCCACAAATAGAGCTTTCTTTTGGTGGTATTTGATCACCTCTGCAGTTTTTATTTTTGGAGCTATACACAAAAGAGCGACAATTTTGAAACACACTATCGTTTACTTTTTGCGAAAATAATTATCCCAATTTTTTTTTGCTGTCTTGGCCGATATATATTCTTCTACTACATGTGTTTGGTAAAAAAAAAATCGCAATAAGCATAATTTGATTTGTTTGCGCAAAAGGTTTAGCATCTACAAAATATGGGATAGATTTATTGCTTTTTATTTTTTTTTTTTATTTTTTTATTTTTTTTTTTTTTTATATATATTTATTTATCGGGACTGCAATATTGCGGTGGACACTTTTGACACCCTTTTAGGACCAGTGACAATTTATAAAGCGATCAGTGCTATAAAAATGCAGCAATTACTTTAGTATATGTCACTGGCAGGGAAGGGGTTAACACTAGAGGGCGATCAAGGGTTAACTGTGTTCCCTAGGTGTGTTCTAACTGTAGGGGGGGATGGGACTGTCTAGGAGAGAGAGAGAGATCAGCGTTCATACCAAGTATGATCTGTCTCCTCTCCCCTGAGAGAACCATAGATCCCGATTCTCGCTCCGTCACCAGCGATCCTGGGTACCCGGGGAAAAGTGGTCAAAAGGCGAAGCGACGTAAGGCAACGTCGTTTTGCCCAGGGGAGCCAACCTGCCGCAGCAAGCGGCTTTGAATCGCACATATATTACTAAGATCAGGATATGTTTGGCTTTGATAAGTGGAGTAACACTTCTTGTTGCTGTTAACATGCACTTCATTTGTTCTTGTCCAGTCTTGTCACTTGTTCATGCTGATTTAGTGCTCATATTCTGAAACCTCTGACACATTGCAGCTGCCTGTTTTGCGCATTCCTTATGTACTTCATGGCTGTATCAAGTACGGGTCCTTATGAAGAAAAGGAGTGTAGCTTAAGCCCTGGTTCATATTGGTGCAATTTGCCGTGTCAAATCGGCGGCAATTGCGGACAGTGGCACCGTCCTAATCGGTGCTGCGCTGCATCGATTTAAAAAAGTAGTTTTCTGTACTACTTTTTGCGCTTTCCATTGACATCTGTGCAGAAACCCACACATATGACTGTGAAAGCCGAAATTGGGACTGACATGCAGGAGTGAAATCGTGCAAGTTCGCACGGCTTCGCTCAGGAACATCCCTCAGAAGGAGGGGGCTCCGTGGGCCCGCACAGCGGCGCGATCCCGATGCGCTCGTGTCACCCAGATACTGCGCATCTCAGATCGGCAGGAGGGCTCTGTGATTGGCCCTCCTGACACATTCAAAAATTGGACATTGCAAGTACACTAGCTCACATATACTGATACATAAATTTATTAGAACTGTAATATTTAGTTACATTTTTATTTGCTAATTTTAATATAGGAGGAAGTCTCGGTGGAAGTGCTGAAAACTTACATACAGGTCAGTCTGTCAAGGTGCTGCACAGTTATTCTCATATCTAATGCTGTGTATACTAACCATATGCTGTGATAATATGATGGTAGAAAATAAAAGAAATTTAAGTTGCTATGTTTTTATATGTGGAGTAACTTCTCTAGATTTCCGTTGCAAAAAGAGGATTGCACCAGGAAAGTGGTAAAATTTCTACATTTTATTAAAGTAAAATAAGGACAAAAACCATTAACGTGTAAAATTGATTTCTTTAGCATACATCACGGAACACAGAGTGCCTTCATAATCCTAGGGTTATGCTGCTAGCTTCAGGTTATTGGACAGTAGCCAAAAAAATGTAAACTTTTTAAGCTGGCCATACATTATACAATTGTCTTATTCAATCTCCTTTTAGATTTACCTTCAACTATATAGTGCAAGGGGCTGCCTGATTACATACAAATTGAAAGTGTTTAGGTTTGACCTCCCCATTTTATATATTTTTTTTAATAAATCTAAAGGAAAGTTTTATGAGAATTTTTTTATAATGTATGGCCAGCCTTTGTCAAGAATTACGTTTTTTTTGCTAGTGTCTGAAGTGGTTGACCATATTAATTCTAGGCCTCTACAGCAGAATGTCTTTACACAATGGAACAGAAGGATGCAATTGTTTGACTCCCCATATCATTACATCCCATAACCATACTGTCTGTAGACTGGTAGATATCCTCACAAATGCTGCAGATGGGAAAATTGTGTTCCCCCCCCCCTTTCCTGGAAGGGGTCTGACAACGGACACCAGCCTCACTGGTTAGGAGGGGGGGGGGTGTCCTGAATAATATTTTGTTCCTTTTTTAGGAACTTGGTCAGGTGAGTTTGTTGCCGATCAACATCCCTGAGCTGAAGGCAAATCATCTCGTCCTTCCGCATTGGTTGGTGCAGCTGAAGGGCATGTAAGAGTCCAGGCAGACAACACTATGGCCGTGACATACATAAATCATTAAAGAGGCACCAGAAGTCTAGCGGCCCAGGAGGAAGTAGATCTCAGCCTGTCTTAGACAGAAGTTCATGTTTCCGCACTGTGCATATTTCAGGTGTGGAAAATTGGCAGGCACTGCTGTCTTCAGGGAAGTGCACTCTGCACCCTGAGGTGTTCAAAGAATTCTGATGGTGGGATGCTGGGCGACTTCTGGCATCCAGGTTCAATACAAAGCAGGACAGGTTTGTCTCCAGGACCAGGTATCCTCAAGTGTTTGCAGTGGATGCTGTAGTGACACAGTGGGACCTGTTCTCCCTAATTTATGCCTTTCTGCCATTACAGCTTCTAGCTCGCCTGCTTTTCAGGATATGAGTGGAAGGAATTTCAGCGATTCTAGTCACCCCCAGGGTTCCGCTCTTCTCCTGTCCAGGGGGACGCCAACGGAAGCACTGGAGGCCGCCATGTTCGGCGTGGAGCTCAGTGCGCCGGGTCGGATGGCGGGTGACGTCATTTCCGACGGAGGTCAGTGCTTCCGTTCGTTCCGCGGCTTCCGGTTCCGGCCGCGGGATTTGAAAAGCGGAACGAGCGTTTTGGCTGGTGCTGCTTCATTTTCGGCCTGTAGCGACAAGCGTTCGGAAGCGAAGGCACCACCGATCCTCAGCGGGAAATGTCGGAAGTAGAGGCTTCCCGAACGGCTCCTGGAGATGCCTGCACCAGCCACTCTAAGGTAAGTGGAACCCTGGGGTGGTGTTCCCTTACTAGACAACCTGTAAGCTCCACAGGTGTGTTTGTCTCCCTTGGTGGTGGGGAAGATGGGGGTAACTAGGACCCTGGTGGTGGTGGTCAAAGTTATAGCACCCCTGGTGGCCCTCTGTGTGTATTGCTGGTGGTTAAGGGGAGTCTGACTGCTCTCTTTTATGTTTGTCTTTTTTCAGAGCAAGTCTGCTGAGAAAACCAAATCGCCCCACAATTCAAAGAGAAAATGCCCTTCGTGCAGAGCCACAATGGGGGAATCGTGGTCCAAAGCACTCTGTAGGGAATGTATAGAGGGGCTAGTGAGGGAGCAGTCAGCGGAGCAAAATACGGAGTTAGCTGCGTCCGTCAAGGAACTAGCAAACACCGTACAATCTTTTAAAACGCTCTTCTCTAGTTTTCAGTTTCCGCAGACTCAGATTAACCCTCCACCAGCACAGCAGAGTGTTGCGCCAAGCCTAACGGATGCTCCCTCGGCGAGTGGTGAGAATCCGGGGGGGCTCTAGAGAAGAGATTGAGGAGGAGCCAGATAGCGTTGCTTCTGATTCCCAAGGGGAATCCGAGGGAGAGGAGGTGGATGGCGAGTCCACGAGAACCTCTCGCTACAGCTTTCTCTGGAGGAAGTGGAAGAGCTTTTGGGAGCTATTCACACCACTTTGGGAATCCAGTCACCCCCAGCTTGGCCCAGGGAGATGTGGTATTCCAACATTGTAAACATGACAGTGGATAGGCCATGGATTCTTTGGGGGTTTTCATCCGCAAGAACATTATGGGTCGCATCTTGGCTTTTATCCAATCTGGAGTTGATCTGAGGCTCAAGGAATGGGCACGCAGCTTCTAAGTCTACAGATTCTCAGACGATTTGTCAAGTTTTTTTATTTTTATTATTTTTTATTTTTTTTCCTCAAGCTTTTGAAGGGAAAAATGATACAATTTTTTGGTGATGGCTCATTCTACCGAGCATGTTGGTGCTTCCTGGGCTATTTGTCATCCAGCCTTCTGTAGCTCGAGTTTGTAAAACCGCTACGGTCTTCGGTTCATACTTTTACAGAGTTTTACCAGCTGGATGTTGGCAGATGAGAATGCTACCTTTTTGATGCTCATCCGCTGACACCCGCTATCCCATAGGGATACATGTATGTCCGTTTTTTCATCCGAAAACGGAAGGATGAAATACGGACCGTCCGTGTGAGAGAGCCCTTAGTTGTTTGGGGCCTGTAGCCATGTTGCCCTCCCCTCATATATTAAAGCGGACCTTCAGTCATTTTTTTCATCTTTCCATCTATTAAATCTTCTGCCCTTGTTGTTTTTACTTTGATTAGTTAAACTAAACTTTCTGCCATTAAATACCTTGTACAGCCCTCTCCCTGTTTTTTGTTTTTTTTTTGGTAATAAGCCTAGGCTAATGACATCATGCACAGCTCTCTCTAACTCTCGTGAGAGCTTGCCAGGAAGGGAGGGGGCATGAGTCGCAAGAGGGCAAATGAAAGCTGGAGGTGTGCCTCTGTGGAAATCCAGGCAGTGAAAAGGCAGCAGCTTCAGCTGCCCACCGTTAAAATGGTTGCTGCCAAACTCAGTGGAGGGAGATTTTGTACAGAATCACAGTATATATAAAGTAATATGCAAAGTGGTTGGAGGGAAGCTTAAGAATGGCAAAGATGTTTTTATTACAAATTATGTGAGCAGACTGCAGTTCCTCCTTTAATTGCTTTGGGATATCCCTATTGTAATGATTCTGAAGACACACTATGTTATGTGTTGTCTAAAAGAAGATTGAGTTTTAGGTTTACCTGTAAATCCCTTTCTTGGAGTACATTAAGGGACACAGCGACCCTGCCCCTCTATCTTGTGGTTTATGGCTTGCTACAAACCCTGAAGCCTTGCCGCTGAAGGAGGCAGCATAACGCCATCATGATTCTGAAGATGCTCTGTCACCTGATGGTTCTCCAAGAAAATAATTTTTACAAGTAAACCAATAATCCTATTTTTCTACACAATAGAAGATTTACAGCCTTTTTAGTGCTCTAGTAAATGCTTATAATGTTGTACCACTTAAGTTGATCTCTAGTAATCATTCCTGAAAAAAAAAAAAAAAAAAAACGGAATCTGTGCAAATATAAATGAGTCAATTTATGTATTAAAATGTGTGACAATTACTGGTGTTTTTTTTTTTTTTTTAAATTGTATATTTTTTTTTTTTTCTAGTGTTACTGATATAAAAATTAAACCACTTTTTTACTAAGTGTATGTAACTACAATATAGCTGCTGTCTTTTATAAACCTTGAAGAGGCAATGTTTTGTAAAACGAGGCTTTCTGGACTTATGACCAAACACAGGCCAAATGTTTAGTATTTAGAAATATGTGCCATTAGCTCTAATTTTCGGTTTTATCCTGCAGAGACTTGTAAATGACAGACACATAAAACTGATAGCCTTCTATGTCAGCCACCTTCCCCAAGAGCTGGCTATCACACAGTATGCTGCATTTCTGGAGAATGTCACAGAGCAAGAACAGCGGCATCAGTGCCTGGAGCTCGCCAAGGAAGCAGGTGATCATCACTGGTTATAGTATCTATCATGCACAGTACATTCCACAAATGCTGTGCCACAGTAGTACTTGAGCTTGACCATATATGTGGGCCATGCCATTACCAACAGCTTACCTTCCCTTTTACTTCCACACTTCAACTATAAAGAGTAAGAGCGGGAACCCTGTGTAACGTCCAACTCCTGTGTGATGCTTTTGTGTCTGAATATGGCGTTGGGCAGTCACCTTGGCAAGCAGCAGTTCTCAATGACTCAACATGTGCTAAATTATCACATGCAGGTTCTGGTGACAGAATTGTCAAACTTTTAACAAAAGCAATAGTCATTAAAATCTTCACATAAGAAAGTGCAAGGAAGCTTGGCAGGGCCGTCTTTAACGCATGGCAAAAGGGGCAGCTGCCCTGGTCCCTGTCATCGCTGTGGGGCCCAAAGCAGCTGCCCCTTAGGCCCTGCGTTGCCCGCAGTTTTCCCATAATGGGTGCAGCAGATGTGGTGGAGGAGGGGGTGGTGGGTACAGTGGTGTGTTGGAGGGGGGGGGGGGGGTACAGAGGTGACCAGTAGATGGTTACTTTGAGGGAGAATATGCAAATACTGCCGCTTGTGCTGATTTTTTTTATTTATTTTTTGTTGTCTGTGCCCTGCATGATACAAACACCTCACAGTACACTCTGTATCATCCACCCCCCCCCCCCACCTCAGAGGTCATCCTGGACTCCCCTATCCCCCCCATCATCCTAGACTTCCCTACTTCCCTATCTTACCCCCCCCCCCCCATTATCCTGAACTTTGCTATGCTCCCACCATCCTCGACTCCCCTATCTCTCCCCCACCATCATCATTATTTATTATTATTATTATTATTATTACAGGATTTATATAGCGCCTACAGTTTTTGCAGCGCTTTACAATATGAGGGCAGACAGTACAGTTACAATACAATTTTCAATACATAAGTTTACGTGTCTGTTTTTTTGGAATGTTGGTGTGGAGAGATAATGTTTGCCCAGGGTCCAATCAATATTAGACGAACCTGAAGCTTGGTTCAGAAGCTGACTGTCCAGTAGTGCGGAGCCTCACTGAACAAGGTTTGAGGCGACAATAAAACACAAATTGACAAGTTTGACTGTTGATATACGCCTTGATTATGTTAAGCTAAAAGTCTCCAGCTTGGTGTTTTTACAGCTGTAGAATTGGATGCCTACCTCGGTGCCAAGTCATGATGAACTATGAACTCATTACAACCGTATTTTGGTATTCATGAGCATGTTCATACTAGTTGTAAGGGCTCAATTGAAAGAAATATAAAAAGTAAGAATATGTAGAGAGAACATATAAAAAATATCTATTCGAACTCTGATTTTAAGATCACGCTGGTTAATGTTTTGGCTGTAGTGTTTCCTTGCTTAAATGTGTTCTCTTGTGTCTATATATTTGAAGGTTTGGATGTTGCAACAATAACAAAGACTGTGGTTGAAAACACCCGAAAAAAAGATAGCACTGAATTTACTCATCATGATCTTACACCAGCCCTGGCTTCTGCCACAAGTGAGGCAAGTATCCACTGCTATTCATAATACAACTACGGCATTTAATTTAAGAGTTCAATATTTTCACTTTTCGACATGTCGTTTTTTGTTTTTTTTTAAATACCTCCAAGCAAGAAGTACTGTCCACTTTTTTTGTTTTGCTCCCCCATGCATCCTGTTATCAAGTTCAGCCTTCTGGGCTTGGTTGTCCCCTTCCCTGGGGTTACCATCCTGCAGCGTCTTTTATTTGGCTCATTGTTGCTTTATTTGAATGTTATTGCTGTGTCCCTGGTTGCATGCCCCAAACTGCCCAGGTCACTGCATGGCTGTAGCAGATTTTGGGGGGTGGCTATAGGGCTCCTTCTAGCACCAAGAGCTGGGTATAATACTTCCCTCTGCCCCTCCAGCTTTTGTGTATGATGAGCGAAGGGATGTAATTCCAGGCCACCATTTTGTACTACAGCCTTGTGCACAGTGCTCCAGGGCACAGCAATTAGTCGGGGGGTTCATGGCATATCCCAGATCGCTGGTAACAAGGGGAGGTGGACTGTGGTACTGTACTGTCCACCTCCACCTACAGTTTTATGGAGGTACCGTTTTATGGGGATTCCCTCTAGGGACTAGTCTCTCCCACTTAGAGGGTACTGTGTACTGCAATAGTTTAGCAGACCACCTCTGGGCTGAATTTGGACTGACTTTCTCTGCAAGATTCCACCTGTATTTCAGCAGGGCATGTCTCAGCGAGAGGGGGGGGGATCAAGGAGTGGAGGTTCCCAACTTCCCTCATCGGGCAAGGAGAAGCCTTGACATAGCTTGCCTTGCATTATATCCCCTGAGGGTCAATTCGTTTCTTGTGGCTCTGCTTCCCTTTACTGGTCTTTGCAAAACTTTTGGGGCACATTTCCCCAGTTCCTTTGTGTCAAAGGAGGAATTCTCATCTGCTATGGCTGGTTTACAGCACCAGCTTTCCAGAATCCTTTCCAGTTTAGACATTCTTGGTCACAAATAGAAATGCTCTTTCCCCTTCTCCCTCTTTGTTGATGGAGGAGCAACCTGCAGAGGAAAAGATGGAAGGGAAAGACGCTTTTACAGAAGAGGGAATCATGGAGCATTCCTCCTCTGCCTGAAGAATCCTAGGATATGGTTTTATCCTAGATCCATAATGTCTTTGTGGGTTTTCATGCTGATGTGATCAGGACCAGTTAAAATGACCACTTCTGGAGTCCTCTGCCCCAAAGGTTACTGGATTTGGATCATGACGTCTGTTGTAGCATTGCCCAATCCTTCCCTGTGCATTCTCATTTCAAGGATGCTCAACATTACCTAGAAGGTTAACTAAAAATTAAGTCTGCCTGTGGTGAATCCAGCAGTCTATTTCAGCAAGACCCTCACAGTTCCAGTGGAAAAAGTCCTTGTGTTTTTTAAGTGATTGTAAAGTCTCCCTTTTTATTTATTTTTATATAAAAATAACAAGCACATTATACTTACCTGCTCTGCTTTTGCACAGAGCAGCCCAGATCCTCCTTCTCCCTCTTTGTTCCTGGTCCCTCCCTCCTGTTGAGTGCACCTGAGCCAAGCCGCAGCTCCGTGGATCCATTCAGACACGGAGACTTGGTTTGGCCCCGCCCCCTCTCCTCATTGGCTCACTGAGTTTGACAGCAACGGGAGCCAATGGTGCCACTGCTGAGTCCCGAATAGCTGAGGCGCTCGTGGACATCGCTGGTTGTAAATGGAGCTCCGGTAATTATTAGGGGGGCTGCTGCACAAAGGCTTTTTATCTTCATGCAATAAGATAAAAAAAACCTGCCTTTTACAACCACTTTAAGAGCCCTGGTGTCGGCGGTAAAGCCGCGCTATTTTAACCCCCCCCCCAGCAAGCGAAAAGGGGTTAAAACCACTCTTTCACACTGGAGTGAATGGAGCAGCTGTTTTAGGGCGGCTTGCAGGCACAATTTTTAACGCTATAGCGCCTGCAAAACGCCCCCAGTGTGAAAGGGGTCTAAAGTGGAATTCCAGGCTAAACCTAATCTTAAAAATGTTCCCTCCCCTCTCCCAACTCCTATGCTGACTAACCTGTGTAAGAAGGATGTATATACTTTCCCATTTTCATACCGCTCCAGTTTGTGTCAGCCAGCTGCACTGGACTGGAGAGAGCGTTGACTACAGATGGGCTTTTGGGGGCCTATGGGTGATGTCACCGCTCCCAGGTGTAACCAGCCGTTATCGTACGGTCTCTCCTCTCCCCTGCAGCTGCTGCTGGCTGACACAGGAGATCATGTGACTAGACCTGGGGTTGCCTAAAAATACCCAAGTATATACATTTTTCTTACACAGCAGCATTTTTAAACCCTTGTGTTTTTTCACCTTAATCCTATGCATTAAGGTGAAAAAAACACCTGTCAGTGACCGGTCCCCCCCGTTTTACTTGCTTGAGACCCTTATTTCCGTTGGCGGCTCTTTATTTGATTAATGGCAAATATATTGGTTCTTCCTGGGCATTTCAGAAGAATGTTTCGGTAGTTCAAGTTTGTAGGGCTGCCATTTGGTCTTTCATACTTTTACAAAGTTTTACCGGGTGGATATGACCTTTGGTCAGTGGGTGTTGCAAAGCAAACCTTTTTGTTCAGTTTAAGAACTTTAAACCTGGATGACTACGTGGTGTTTGCTACCTTATTAAAGGTATTAGTGCCAACAATTTACAGAGAACTTTCCATACTGTACAATCACAAAAAATATTTTACATGTATGTATATACTTGCACATGCATACTTGGGTCAATTGAGATAGGAGCCAGTTAACCTACCGGTATGTTCTTGGGAGTGTTGGAGGAAACCAAAGTACCTGGAGGAATCCCATGCAAGCGCAGGAAGAACATGCAAAACTCTGTTTAGTATAACAAGATTTTTTTTCTGCACCTCATTCCAATTATACCAAACGCCACTACAACACATCAATCATACAGTGACCGATTAAAAATGGGTTCTGGCTTTCTGGTAGGGGAGAGCTCCTTAAGTGATACAAGTAGCAGTGTTTAATTGGCGTGAGAGGCAGCGCTTAACGATATTCCAGTACTTACCTTATGTGCCTGCTTTACCGAATATTCTTAAGGCTAGAGGTGAAGTTAACATAGAACTTCATTATTGTAGAAAGCAATTGCTAGAAAAACGTTTTTTTTTTTTCCTTTTATATAAGCAAGAGAACAAATTTCTGGGAACATTACCACATTTTTATAATTGACCCTAATCTTTCCTGGCAGGAGGACCGTGCAAAGATAGATGTGATAGATTGGCTGGTGTTTGATCCTGCACAGAGAGCTGAGGCACTAAAGCAGAGCAATGCAATTATCAGGAAATTTCTGGGTAAGAAATAATGTGTCTGGTATCTGTTCATGTTGCAGTAGAAACTAATAATTTGCACATTATGGCATGATTGCTGGTAAGGGAATTTACATTTAACCTTTTTTGAATGCCTTTTTAAATTGTGACATTTTGTCTTCCTGTCTTTAAATCAAGCTGTGTCCCACAAATGTCAGTGAGATGTGCTGGCTAAAGGTTGGGGCAATACGTTGCTGTTGCTTTGAGTTAATGAACCTTTGGCATAAGTACATCTGCAGAGTAAACTACAGGATCTTGGTTGCCTGTCCTACAAATATATGAATTCTTATTGGATATTCATTACATTACTAGGATATATACCTGTATTCTAGGATGTAGTGATTGGAAATTTCCAAGGCAGATTCAACATGCCTTTTCTTTTGCTATTCCCTGATTAATGTGCTTTCATTTTTAGCATTAAAAAAACATGATGCTGCAAAAGAAGTATATGCTAAAATTCCCTCGGATTCTATAACTGAGATCTACAATCAACTGGAAGAACAAGGCATGGACAACATTCTGTCAGCAGAGGATGACAATGCTATACGTGAACACCTGTGTATAAGAGCATACTTGGTAAGCACTGATGGCTATATTAGCATGTGCTATTGGTCTAGCTTTGCACTGTATATATTAAAAAAAATATATATATATATATATATATATATATAAATTTCTTTATCATACATCATGGAACACAGAGCGTCTTTTACTTTCATTACATATAGGATTAAGCTGCCACCTTCAGGTGATTATACACTTGCAAAAAACAGCATAGGATGTCCATGCCCAGGCATAATACCTTCTTCCTGTAGGCAAGGACTCAGTTTTCTGCTAGTGATGGTCACAGTTGGGCAGCTCTCTGCACAATTTTGGCTAGCTCGTCAAAGGTTCCACTCAGGGTCAAGAGACTGGTTTTATCCAGATTCATTATCCTATGGCTTCATCATTCAGAGGAGTGGTACCCGAACAAAGTGAGGATGGCCTTAAAGGTTGCTGGTTGACACTGTATTATGAAGCCCTGCGCAAAGATACATTGCCTGGTGATACAGTAGGGTGCTATACAAGTCCAGGGCTGTGATTCCCAGTTGAGTCCCTGAAGACCCTTGTGGCAAAGCCCACCATGATGGGTGAATGTTGGACCCCCCCAGGGGTTCCTGCAGCAAGGAATGGCGAGTGCCCTGAAGTAGTCCCCTGCTGGTGAGGTTTTTTTTTTTTTTTTTTTTATTACCATACTGTACTCTCTGGACACCCCAAGCGCTACATAGCAGTGCTTAGGGGAGGTCCGAGAGGTTTCAGGCGCCAAATGCAGAAGACGGAGAGAGCTTCTCAGCCAGCTGCATTCCTTCAGGACTGCCTAGCCTCCTACGCGCATGCACCATACAGCCGGTGATGTCATGAGGGGCCAGAACATGTTTGAGGCTGCCTCTTAGAGCAGCGGCTCTTCTTCCCTTTTTTTTTTTTTTTTTCTTTCCTGTGCGGCTCTACCAAGCTGTGTGGGACTACAGGTTTCAGGGGTCGGTGTGGTGCATTACTGGTCACAGGAGGCTACCTGGGCTCAGCTGGATGTCTTTGTGGCAGACAACAAGTTGGGTTGACTACTAGTTGCAGCATGTCTTATTCCTTGTGGGGCTGGGGGTACTAACAGAATGTTTGTTTAAGATTTCTGGTGCTTACTGGCACAGTGCCCCCTCGGCGGTTGGGACCACTGTCCTCCAAGGGTCCCTATATACATGTCAGTAGGCCAATGTGTCACAGATGGCAGAGAGGAGGGGGATGTTGGTGTTTGGGGTTTCAAATACATTTGTCAGGTAGGAAGGAATTGGTATGTAGCTCCCCAAGCAATGTATCCCCCTGGGGGTCAGTATGTTCTATGCTGCTCTGACTCCTTTCAGCTATCTGGTATCGCCACTGCTTCTGGGCGCCTTCCTCCAGCTCAATTTCCATCTGCTATTGCAGCAGCAGATTTTGGGAATACTTGCCAGTTTGGGCCTCTTTGGTCACAAATGGTGGTGTTCCCCCTCTCTCAGAAGAAACCAGTGGAGTATAGAGAGGAGAGGCACAGGGAGATGTGAATATTCCAGAACGTGGAAATATCCTCATTCAAGGACTCTACAGTGCCTTGAATAAGTATTCATACCCCTTGACATTTTCCACATTTTATCATGTTGCAACCAAAACCGTAAATGTATTTTATTGGGATTTTATTTGATAGACCAAAACAAAGTGGCACACGATAGTGAAAGGAAAATTAAAATGATAAATGTTTTTTCTACACAATTGTAGACACTTCAAGGCCAACTTCTACAAATAATGAGCACTCCTGTGTGCAGCGAAATGAGCAAATAGATAAAAATTAGATGATCAAAAAAAAAATAATTAGATCATAAAATGTACGTATAAATGTACAATAAAAGAATCCAACTTAAGGTAAAATCTCAGCAGCTGCCACAAGTAATTAAAAAACAAGTTTAATACAATGGATATTGCCGTGTGCACAGTCTAAATCATGCGCTGGCTGCGCTAGAGACCCAGTTCTAATAATCGCCAAACTATGGTGTAGTCCATTTGATAGAGCTGGTTTAGAAAAATCCAATCACTGTCATCACTTAAATAAGTATTAGCTTAAAGAAATGTTCATATGTATTGATACTGTGGTTTTGAATTCTCCTCTATGTTCAAAATAGCATGGTCTATGTGATTGACACCGCAGAGATGCTATATCCAGTCCCGGTTATCTCCGATGTACATCAGCATACACAAAACAACCCCCCTATGTCTTAACTTCTTACCAGACTCAGGTGGGTTAAAGGCATGTAGTGTATGGAAGCCGGCTTCTCACTCTGAGGCTGGACTGCAGGTGGGTGTATCGGGTCAGCGTCTTACACAGGCTCATTCATGTGTATAAGGAAAAATAAAGAGCACCATAGCGTAATCCCGTTTTTAAATGTTTATTAAATCAAAATCCAAACACCCTTGTAGCAAGTCAACTTACAATGGCACACAGATAATACAGCATTCAATACGTTTCTTTAACCTATTAGGTAATCACGGTGCTTCCTACTTTAGATACACAGCGCGATAAAACTCTGAGGCTGAATTTCTCAATGAGTGTGTGGTCTCTGAGTCTGTTGTATAGTCACACCCAGACGCGTTTCATCCTCTAGGATATCATCAGTGGGCGTCCACTGATGATAACCTAGAGGATGAAACGCGTCTCTAGGTGCAAAGCTGGTAAAGACATCCCCAAAAAGACTTGCAGCTGTAATTGCAGTGAAAGGTGGTTCTACAAAGTATTGACTCAGGGGGGCTGAATACAATACATAAATAAATACATATTTATTTAAAAAAAAATAATTTGAAAACCATTTATAATTTTCCTTCTACTTCACAATTATGTACCACTTTGTGTTGGTCTATCACATAAAATCCCAATAAAATACATTTACATTTTTGGTTGTAACATGACAAAATGTGGAAAATTTCAAGGAGTTTGAATACTTTCAAGGCACTGTATGCCTGCAGAACCCCGAGTCAAGGGTTATCGTAGACCAGAAAAACCTTTTTGTTTTCTCGCAGAAGTTGTTTGAACTCGTTTTACCTACTACTTCCCAAGTCCTCTAATCCAAGAATCTCAGGATTTGGATCATGGCAGCCTCACTCCTACTTCAAAAGCACTTTCCTTTTTGCCAGTCTCAGGTTTTCTGGCTCCAAGCCCAAAAACCTAGTTCCAGTTCCAAAAGAAACCATTGATGACTCAAGTAGGTCTGCAATATAGTGCTTATTCTTTAAAATATTTTCTTTTACTCTAAGCAAAAAAAAATTGCTATTACAAGCTTTAGATCATTCTTTTATTTAAGAAGCAATCGTAGTGCCAGAGGGCAAAAAGTTTAATGGTTCTGACACCGAACAGTGTTCCACCCCATCTTGTGAATAGACGTTCTGGATGGAATCAATGTGGTTCGTGATGGCCTGTCTCCAGCAGGGAGTTTTGAGTGTGCCCCCATAGCACACCTGCAGGCCCGCTCCCGAGCTGCTATGCCAGCATCCATAGATACGGTTTTGGCCTCGCCCATGCTCCTTCGTCACAGGATTTGACTGACAGCAGCAGGAGCTAATGGACTTGGGTAAATATGGGGGGGACCGATGCTGCTTTCTAAACATATTTTTTACTTTGATGCAGAGAATGCATAGCGTACTATTACTACAGTTTAATGTGCACTGCTCATTCCAAACATAACTGAGGGGGAGGAGTAGAGGTTTGGGTTCACAGAGGATGTTGCAAAGTGGTAGAAAAACACTGTAAGGGCCCGTTCACACCAGAACGCGTTTTCTGCACCACGATCAAAACACTACAGTTGCTCGCAGTAGATCGCATGGTACAGAAGTATCATGCGATCTGGTTGCAGTGTGTTTCCAAAAGTAGTGCATGCATTACTTTTGGTGCGATGCGATTACAGCCCATTGAAAAAAAAAAACTGGCTGAAATCACACTGCACAGAACTGCATGTAAATCGCACAGGAATGCACAAGTGTGTTCCTGTGAGATTCCCAGTGTAAACTGGCCCAGGCAAACTATTTCATGAAAAATGGATTACAGGACCAGTAGTGGATAGATAGCGATGGAGATGTATTATCTATATCTCTATTATTTTTGGAGAAAAGGATATTGATTACTGTCACTTTAACATTTCTCAATATGAACAGTTGATGTAGAGGGCTTGCATGTAGCTACTCACAGAAATGACGATCTGTGTGTGAAGTGAATGCGCTGCTGTTAGAAAAAGAAATACAAACCTGTTTTTTCTCATAGGAAGCACATGAAGTGTTCAATGAGTGGTTCAAGCACATGAATTCATGTCCTCAGAAACCAACACTGGTTGAGCATGCCTCCTTCACAGAGAAAGTCGCTTTTGAACACACAGAAAAGAAATATGAGGTGAGTGTTTGTTTTTGTTTTTGTTTTTCATATTGTTGCTGGCAAAATAAATGAAACACTAGCAATCTTGTCACTGAGGCAATGCGCATGGGGAATGCCCAGGGCATTTTGAGCAAAGGGTTTGTCCAGCCCGAAGTTGTTAAAGCTGATGTGCAGGTTTTTATTTTCACTTTAAATACTACATAGGTGGTTGAGCGTACAGTGGTTTTGTTGGTTTGTATAATTTATGTATTTTTTTTTTTTCTCATGTTAGTTTAGTTATAGTAGTGCTTGTGCCTGGGTATGCCCAATAGGCTGTTTTTGTTTTGTATTTACCTGAAAATTCAATAAAAACAATTTAAAAAAAAAAAAAAAAAAAATAGTTTGTTTGGGACAGCCTAGCCCAAATTATTTCCTTCACTAACGCGCACCCACTGAGTGCGCTTTATAAACTGTATGTAGCCTCAGTTACATACAATATACAGCCCTGTGTTCTGTGTGCGAGACCTTCCTGTCTCACACCCGAAACAAAATTGCATCAGGCTGAGCAGCACTCAGCCATTCATAGCTATCTTTGTATTCTATCAGTGAATACAAAGCTTCCTCTGATTGGCTCAGTCGGAGAGACGGGCTCATGACGCCACGATCACCAACTTGGCCAATCGGGGGAATCGCTGTATTCATTGACAGAATACAAAACTGCCTATGAATGGCTGAGTGCTGTTCAGCCCAATGCTATTCTGGGTGTGAGACAGTAAAGTTTCATCACACACACACACACACACACACTATTGTATATAGCTGAGGCTACATATATTTTATACAGCGTACCTAGCGGGCGCACATGTTAGTGAGGGAAATAGTTTGTTTGAGGCAGCTTGACCCAAACAAGGGTAAGTAAAAAGTAAACCTTGACATCAGCTTTAAATTCTATCTATAGAGTGTAGTATGGCTAATGTAATATAAACACATGGTGGAGTACCCTGATGTGTTTATGCAAATAAAAGCAGGAGGTAAATGTGTCATTCAAAGTTAGACTTTTCTATGACGTGTACTCTTGAATATCAAGGCACAGTATGTGTTATGCATTTCATTCTAATTTCATCCAGGGCTTATTTCAAATATTTAAATACCAACTGGCCATATATTTCAGACTTCTAGGCTCACCAGGGCTGATTTTCAGTTTAGGGCCATGCTTGAAAGTGTAACCACTGGGGGCGATGGGCGTAGCCGTGAGTGAGTGAGTGAGCCGCAGCTCAGGTGTTTCGTCCCACCTCCGCTCCTCCAACCGCTCCCCTAGTCTGCCAGATGCCGCCTGAAAATCTCCAAACACTCTGACCGCCCCGCCGGACGAATCACCGCTGCTGACACGCTGTGCCTGTACCTGTAGTGAGGCAAGCGCTCGCTTTGCTTGCAGCGCCGCCCGCTGTCCTCTCTGCCTTTCCTCCCGGGGATGTGGCGGGACACGTAACGGACAGTCTCCTCTCCAGCCCTCCCCAAGCTCCCTCTGCTGACTGCCGAACCCCCGTGGACCTGAGGGTAGCCCGTGCGGGACCTGCAACTGATCGAGCTGACGTGCTCCGCCTCTTCCATCCCTGCTCAGTGCTGGATCCCTGCCTGCGTGGAGCCGTGAGTAAAGACCCGACTCAATAGAGCCTTTGCAGTACCTCCCTAGGATAGTGTGATCCCCATATCACTTGAACAATGGGCTATGGACGGCCCATATGATCGAGGTAACGGGGTGAGCTCGGGAAAGGGGGCAATATGCTAAGTGCCTAAGATCACCTAAGATCGCCCCCTGGCTTGAGTGAACTGATTGTGTGCCGCCTGGTAGAGGCAATGTGATTAATTTGGAGTACATTTGAGAGCTTGGGGACCCCCAAGTGTGACCGCTGCTGTCTATACTAGTGCATTGCTGCCTTACTGGGAAGAGGAATTGAGGAAGGGCTCCCCAGTGGTGCTGGACTGTTAAGTTGCGCTTCCTTTTTTTTATTTTTTTTTTTGTGTGTTCTTTGACCTCCCATCGACATTACCTAAAAGGAACATCAGGTCTGAAGACTATAAGGTTGCCTCAAATCATTGACTAAATTGGATTACCATCAGGAGGGAAGGAGTAGGGAGGGGGAAAGACCCTCTCTTTTTTTTTTTTGTTGGTTATCCGCCATTTTTGTGGAAATTTTACTATGCTTAGCAAACGTGCCGCCGACGAGACGGCGCACCCGGAAGGGGGCCAAAAAACCCGCTCAGCTAAGGAGAAAGCAAATCGGGTGTCCGCTGCCGCTGCTGCAGCAAAACTCGAGCGCTTTGCTCATGCCCCCACACAATCACCAAGTAAGGGGGGGCACCAATTACCAGTGACACACGCAAAGACCCAGGGGGTGGCATCTGATAGAAGAAACTCCAGCCAATTATCACTGAACGCCACCACTGTAACTGCTAGAGGAACTACGAACAATAAAGACCCTGGGGAGGGTAAGGCGGCAGCAAGCTCAGTGGCATGCCCTATAATAGGGGGCCAGGATGAACCCACACTTAGGGCCATACTTGACGCTGTTAATGCCTGCAAGGACTCTATATCTGGCCTGGATAGCCAATTGAGCGGCATAAAAACCGAGTTAATTTCAATGAGTCAGTTACTGACTAGCACAGTGGAAAGGACTACGGCGCTTGAGGCGAGGCTAAGTACGATCGACGACGAACTCCCCCCACTACAGGAAAAAATCATAGACCTACAGAAGCAAATGACCAAACAGGCCGATAAGCTCGATGAATTAGAAAATAGAAGTCGCAGAAGCAACGTGCGCCTAATAGGCCTACCCGAGAGGAGCGAGGGTCCCAATCCCGTAGTCTTTTTGGAAACCTGGCTTAAGGAAATATTTGGGGATTCCTCTTTTACGCCATTATTTGCGATCGAGAGAGCCCACCGAGTCCCTACCAGACCCCGACAAAACGACGAGCGGGCTCGCCCACTACTACTGAAATTTGTAAACTACAACGACCGTGCGATTTTACTCCGCAAGGCTAGAGAATTGGGGGACATTTTCTTCAATGAGGCTAGGGTTTCCTTCTATCCGGATTTTTCCCCGGACCTCCAGAAACTCAGGGCAGAATTCATCCCAGTTAAACGTACTCTTCAGCGACATAAAATCGCATATGCCCTGTTGTACCCTGCCCGCTTGCGGGTGACCGCCATGGGCTCGACCCTGTATTTCAACACGCCTGCCGAAGTTGAGAGATGGATGGAGGAACATAGAAAAGATCTCTGAGAGAGCCGGGGACATCTGTTATGGGGGGGGGGGTCGATGGAGGGCCTAGGTCTTTATTTTTTTTGTTACATGTTGTTTTCATGGGCCTTTTGTGTCCCCCCCCCCCCCCCCCCTTTTTTTTTTTTTTTTTTTTTTTTTTTTTTTTTTTTTTCTTTTTTTTTTTCTTATTCCCTTTTTTACCTTTAACTATGACACTGCCCACTATATTAAGGGAATCGGGCTGGGGAGGGGGGGTTGATGGGGGCTCAGGGGAATACCACTAATTATATTAGCATTAACACATTAATAATGTTTTTTGTACCACTGTACTGATATTTGACCGGGACCGGGGGTTGGAGGTGGGGGCCTCTATAGACGCCCCCGCTCCTCCCCTTGTCCACTGGACGGTTAATACACAGTCTCTATAACCCTTGTTTGGGAGGGTAGGATATCTCCCTTTCTTCCCCCCCCCCCCCCCCTTTTTTTTTTTTTTCTTGCTCTCCCTACCCTGAATAAATCACACTGTACTATTGCCTACTGCACCAATGACACTGGGTTGGGGGGGAGGGGGGTGGGGCTGATCGGGACGTCACAAATTGCAATGGCTCTTTTTTTTTTTTTTTTCTCTGCCCCTCTCCCTTTTTTTTTTTTTTTTTTTTTTTTGACACTGGCTATTGGTCAAGCATATCACAAATGTTTTATAAAAACGGGGGGGTTTCTTTTTTTTTTTTTTTTTTTTTTTTTCTTTCTCTCACCAACGGTACTGGTCTGGGATCAAGGGGCAGGGGCGGGGTACCCGTGGAAGCCCCTGCTTCTCCTTCTCTTTTATCTCAATGGATCACACGTTGCCAATTGCACAATGGGATGGGATCACGGTGGGAGCTGGGGGGGGAGGATTTTCACACCTCCCCCTCCTTCCCTCCCCTCACCCTGCTTAGGAGGGTAGGTTAACTGTTTGTATATTATCTAAGGTCGATACTATGGGGAAGGATCGGACTAGGATTGTTCATTTAATATAGTATTATGGTTGGGATGGGACACCTGTGCGGCTGGGTGGGAGGTGTATGGTTGGGTTGCACACAAGCCTCATGGGAATGGCCCGGTTGGGCATGGGGGGAGGGGGGCGGGGGGTTGGGAGGGGGGGGTGGGTAGGTCTGGGGGGGATTGGGGTGTAACACACTGCTGGTTCTTATAGGGTCGGTGGGGGCTGGTGCGTGGGCGGGGGTGGTGGGGGAGTTGGGGGGGGGGGGGTGGGTGGGCTCACCGGTTCGCTGTTGGGCCCTCCCTCCCCTCCCCGCCCCCCCCCCCCCCCCTGTGTCCTGCAGTTGGACCTATTATGGCGAGTGACGGAGTAAAGCTGGTCTCATGGAATATCCGGGGCCTGGGCAGCTTAAATAAACGTGCGTTAGTCCTGTCGGCATTGGACGGGAAGGGACCCGGAATACTGCTGCTCCAGGAAACGCATCTTACTCCCGATACAGCCTCTCAGCTATCCAGTCGCAAGTTCTCGGCCCAATACCATTCATTCCATTCCTCCTACTCTAGGGGAGTGAGCATCTTGGTAGGGAGAGGAGTACCTTTTTCCTGTAACGGAATCTCTATTGACCAACAGGGTCGCTATGTATTCCTGTCTTGCTTGATTGGTAGT
Organism: Lithobates sylvaticus; assembly: GCA_028564925.1. Taxonomy (NCBI): domain Eukaryota; kingdom Metazoa; phylum Chordata; class Amphibia; order Anura; family Ranidae; genus Lithobates; species Lithobates sylvaticus. The sequence goes on along the minus strand of CM053029.1, from coordinate 387,838,294 downwards.
CAGCCTTACATTTATAGCAAATATCTATATACCCCCCCCTTTTAAGCTCGAGGTTCTGTACAAACTACTTGAGTTTGCTCTGGATAAACCAGGTATTCCAATGATAGCCCTAGGGGACTACAACGAGGTGTTAGACACGGGACTAGACAGATTCCCTGTACCCGCTAGACCTAGGGCGGGAGAGGGGAACCGCCTGTCACGGTTTCTGAGGGAAATAGGGTTAAGTGACATATGGCGTACGCGGCACCCATATGATAGGCAGTACTCTTGCTTCTCAGATTCCTACCGTACCCTCTCTAGAATCGATATGGCCCTGGGGAATGATGAGGTGAACTTGTTGGTGAGAGATATAGAGTATGGCTTGAGGGGGATCTCAGATCACTCCCCGCTGACGCTCAACATAAGCACTGGGGGTAGAGCCAGCCATAGGGAATGGACGATCAATCCCTGCTGGCTTGAACTGATCGACAATCCCTGCGATTTGACCACTAGCATAAGGGAGTTTATACAAATAAACGCTGGTTCAGCGCCGCCTGGGGTGATTTGGGATTCCTTAAAGGCCTATACAAGAGGATTGCTAATCCAGAAGATGGCAGCAATTAAGCGGCGGTCGAGAGCAAGAAAGGGAAGCTAGTAGCGAGGTAACCCTAGCAGAACGCCGCTATGTAGAAAACCCGACCCCTACTAGTATGGGGGAATGGCTCAATAAACAACAAACCTATAAAATGCCACTTACTAAGAAAATGGAGAATAGGCGAATCTTTCAGCGGCAATATTATTTTGGTGAGGGTGAAAGGGTAGGCCATACCCTCTCTCTCTTGGTCAAAACCAACAGTTCCCCTCCAGCAATCTCAGTAATCAGGAGGGCAAACGGGGATCTGGTCACCGATCCATTGGAGATAACGAACCTTATTGGCAACTATTACAAAACCCTCTATAAATCCTCTAGGAAAGGGAGCGAGACAGCAGTATCTGAATTTTTACAGCAGATAACATTCCCAAACCTATCCGACAATGATAAAACGGAATTGGAGGCGACAGTAACTATAGAGGAATTGAGACTTGCAGTGGCAGCAATGCCCAATCAAAAATCCCCGGGCCCCGACGGGCTGCCAATAGAGCTATACAAACGGTATGGCGAGGTATTGCTGCCCGAATTGTTGGCAACTTTGAGATGGGCATTGGATGGGGGCAGACTGCCCAACTCGATGCTCGAGGCCAATATCATTCTGATACTTAAAGAGGGGAAGGACCAGCAGGAAGTTACCTCGTACCGCCCAATTTCGCTGCTATGCTCCGACATTAAGATCTTGGCAAAGGTTTTGGCGACTCGACTAAATAAATGCATACACAAGCTAATCCACCCGGACCAGTCAGGCTTCATTCCAGGCAGGTCAACTAGTACCAATATCAGAAGAGTCTTTCTTAATATGCAAACCCCAACGGATAATACAAGCTCCAGGGCCATTTTGGCCCTGGATGCTGTTAAAGCGTTTGACAGCCTGGAATGGGACTACTTATGGCTGGTCTTGGAGCGATTTGGTTTTGGGCCTATTTTTATTAAATGGATTAAACTTTTATACAATGAGCCTAGAGCTAAAGTCAGAGTGGGCGGGGACTACTCCGAGCTGTTTCAGTTGGAAAGGGGGACGAGGCAGGGATGCCCCCTGTCCCCCCTCCTTTTTGTACTGGCAATGGAACCCCTGGCGATCCTGATGCGAATGCGTCCGGATCTCCAGGGATTCCGGCGCCGGTCGGGGGAGGAAAGAATCGCACTTTTTGCCGACGACGTTTTATTTTTTATCGGCGATATCAACTTTTCACTCAAGGTAGTGATGCGTATGATGGAGGAATTTCGGCAACATTCCGGATTAGCCATCAACTGGAGCAAGTCAGCCCTGCTACCGTTGGTTTGGTGAGCTGACCAGACACCCACTATAACCTCGGCCCTCGAAGTGGTGACCAAGTTTAAATATTTGGGGGTGTGGATCTCTAGCGACACAAATCATTATATCCGCGACAACCTAGCCCCGCTATTGACTAAACTAAAACAAAAAGTGGAGATATGGAGTCGCCTCCCCCTATCCATAGCAGGGCGTTGCAATTTAATTAAGATGATCTGGCTCCCGCAAGTTCTCTATATTCTCCATAATTCTCCAGTCTGGATTAGCCAGAAATGGTTTAAGAAGATCGAATCACTGTTTAGGGACTTAATCTGGAAAAAGGGTCAAGCCCGGATCGGCTTGCAAACATTGCAGCTCCCTGTTGGGAGAGGGGGGACGGCGACTCCGCACCCACGGCTATACTTTTTGTCGGCTCAACTTCAGCAAATGGCAAATGGCGGGCTCTTGGCAAGTGGGTGTGGTGGCAGTAGATTGGCGATACTGGGCGCTCCCCATAACTCATTAATAGAGGTGCTGGAGGCAGACTCGTTCACCCATAGGTGCCCGACGAGTGTCATGATGACCAGCGTATGGAAGGTAGTAAAGTCAATAATGGGATACAATGGGTTGAATGAGTATACCCCCCTATGGTATAACAAGAATCTAGGGGAAATAAAGGGCATAGAGAGATCCCCAGAGTGGGAAAGGCAGGGTATCAGCCGGTTAATCCAGCTATATGAGGGAAACCACTTGAAGTCATTCGAGGACCTGAGACGACAATTTAATATTCCAAATAGGTCCTTCTACAAATACCTGCAGGTCAGACACGGTATCCAGGCCCAATTTAGATCCTCGATGATTAATTGGGTTAAGACCCCCCTATTTCAGGAAATAACGAAGCCGAGATCAATGAGGGGTCTGATCTCCAGGATATATGATACCCTGGGAAACAGAGCCATGAGTACCAAGGGACCTGATAGTAGTAGGAAAGGATGGGGAAAAAGACTTAGGGCCAATCACCTCGGAACAATGGGATCGGGTCCTCGAACAGGGCGGCCTGGTGTCAACATCCCCCTCGCAAAGGGTTTCCCACCTGTTCCTAATTTACAGAGCCTATTATACCCCCCAAAAACTGTTTAAATTCGGTAGAAAGCCCAGAGACGAGTGCCCAAGATGCAAGGCGCCAGGCGATCTTCTTCATATGGTATGGAAGTGCCCAAAGCTATTCCGGTATTGGGTAGAAATAGTGGACAGCCTGAATAGAATCTTTGGGACCACCCTGGAACCAGAGGCTAGGATCTGCCTTCTGGGAATCTTCGAGGAGGGTAACATATCATCCCCTACCAAAGTTGCCTTGTTGAGATGCCTGTACCAGGCAAGGCGCCTAATAGCGTTAAACTGGCAGGCTAAGACCCCTCCTTCCTCGGCGAGTTGGTCTGAGGTGATTAACTCTATGATATGGTGCGAGAGGGCAATGTTTATTCGGCAGAATAACCTTAAGAAATTTGCCCATATATGGAGTCCCTGGGTGGGTGAGCTGGGCCACAGGCCAGGGGTGGGAGGCGACGGGGTGGACAGTTTTTCTCTCCCCCCGGCGCCCCCGCACCCATAAATTCCTCAGTCGCCATGGCTATCCTGGCGGCGGAGCGGGCCCGGGGGCCCCCTTTCCTCCCTTGGCCCGCGCGCCCGTCCTGCCGACTTTTTGAATCCGGGAACCAGTAGTGTGTGTATAGGGGGGGGGGATCATGGGAGGGACAAGGGAGGGACAAGGGAGGGGAGCACTTGACCAGGTAACACAAAGTGATCTTTTGTATTGAATTTTAATCACTACCATTAATCATCTACCACTATATCTCTAAGGATCACGTGTGTTTTAATGTTTGCTTGTAAACGTTTTACATTCAAAATAAAAATAAAAATTAAAGAGTAAAAAAAAAGAAAGTGTAACCACCTTTTTTCCCCCAAGGACTGCCGGTGAGTGGTTTTTAAGGGGCATTGCTTTCCTGATGGATTTTTAATTTTTGTCAACATGGCGAGTGACAGTGGCATTTTTGAGCAGGAACACTCAAAGCCCTGTGTAGTAGGTAGGAACTGAGCCCAAGATTCGCACAGGAGATTTCATTACCAGAGTTGTCCGTAAAGATGAGGAGTCTGCTAGAAACCACAACACCAGAACATCAATAGGAAAGTGAATTAAAACCCTGGCGTAATGGGTATCCACAGTGCAGATGACCGAACATGCCTGCCTCTGTTTTTTTTTTTTTTTTTTAATTGAAACAGTTATAACTTGCCTGTGCCCATTAGTCATTAGACCGGTTAGTTTGAACCTACTCGCACTCGAAACAGCCCAGTATTTCCTGAAGATTGCCTAAATCTGAGTTTAGTTCAGATTCGGGGCCTGGGTACAAGGTTTTTTGCGTAGAATGTCAGAAGCACCTGTGAATCTCTCAGACTGATTTTGACTGCTAGCAGAATGCATCTGAAAGCATAATGAAAAACCCAACTACACAAGGCCTAAAGATGCTGGAGAGAACAAAATGTGATAAGAACCCAAGAACACAAAGATGACCATTTAAATCTGTAATGGCGTAAATGTAAAGTTTATGTGCTTATCTGTGCTTTTGTTCCTAACAGGAAATGTATAATACATGGAAGGATCACCTTGATGCATTAACTGCAGAAGTGAAAGAGAAAATTTACAATGTCTTACTATTTGTTGAGGGCGGCTGGATGGTAGATGTCAGAGATGTAAGTCATTTTTCTCTTTTTTGTGTTCTGTTGAAGCATGTTAAATGTAAATATGTGGGGTTTGTTCGGTGTGGTAGCATTAAAAAGCGATATACAGACTGAAAATGAGCACAGCTCTAGTCACTGTTGGTTACTACAATTTTGCATATTATCACTTCTTTGCATGAGCCAATTAACAGTATTTTTGGATTAATATGCATTTACGTAGTCGGCTCTGAACAATAAAGTGGAGGTAATGCACCCCTAGTGAATTCCTATGATTATTTTAAGCATCAAAATGTTTTACTATAGAGCAGAGGTCTCCAAACTTTCTTGACAAATGGCAAGTTTGTCCTTCAGACTTTAGGAGGAGTTGACATTGGTCAGTGGGAGTAGAAAATGCCCCAGAATAGGAGCAAGTGGACAATGTCTCAGACTTGATGATCAGTGGAAGTAGAAAAAAATAGCATGGTGCTTGTGGTCAGTAGGAGGAGGAATGGTGTCCCATCATTGATATCCATAGTGCCTAATCATTGGTATCAGTGGGAGGAATATAGTGCCCCAACATTAGTACCAGTGGAAGGAATAGTACCCCATCATTGGTATTAGCGGGAGGAATATTGCCCCATCATTGGTATTAGCGGGAGGAATATTGCCCCATCAGTGCTGTCAGTGGGGAGTAACAGTGCCTCATCATTGGTGTCAGAGGGAGGAATAATGCTTTATATTAGTGAGAACAGTGTCAAGGGCCAAATCAAGGTGAGCAAAGGGCCACAGTTTGGCGACCACTGTTATAGAGGATTATGTATAGTATAGACCACAGACTAAGGTCTCAGCCATACATTGGGGCTGATTTACTAAAACTGGAGAGTGCAAAATCTAGTTCCGCTCTGCATGGAAACCAATCAGCTTCCCTGTTTGTTTTTTGTCAAAGTTTTTTTTATATATATAGCTATATATATATATATATATATATATATATATATATATATATATATAATTGTGTTGTGACTTGCAGTTTTTCGTACCGCATGTCACATAACACCAGCGGAATGCACTGCTGAGTAGTGACCTGAAATTAAGTGCCACTGCTATGTGACATTTCAAATAAGGTTGGGGAAAAAACCAAGCAGTGTGATGGCTGAGACGCGCATTACATCTCCCCCTGCCAAAACAGACACTGCAATAGCTTGCACTTATAGTTCAGTGTCTTCAGGGCCGTGTCCTGTAGTGCCTTCCTGTTGTGGAATGAGCGGCACCAATAGGGAGCAGTTCTTTCCCAGTGCTGTTTGAGCTACTAAGTTCTAAAACACTGCTGAGTGTTTAGATTGGGTAATTACAACATCTTGTATAAGCTCTCATTCCTACTGTCTGTGCAGGGAAAACTGTGCTACCACTGTCACTGCAATTCTGAAATATAGATTGTAGTATAATGTGGAACAATATAGCATCTACAAAGGATTATGAATACTGTGCAGTTTCTTTTGGTGATGGCTATGAAGGTCAACCAACAAAATTTGCAATATAAGAAACAAATATGGACACCTTTTTATGTAAATTACTATATCTGTTGTGTGAAAACTGAAATTTTGCTGTCTGTATTACTGTAGGATGTAGAGGAGGATCCAGAACGTAAAAACGAAATGACGTTTTTACGGAGCCAGTGCTTACCAATGATGACTTACTTGCTGCACACTGTACTGCACAACACAAAGCAGTACCAGGAATGTCTACGGCTGGCTGACGTGGTCTCATCAGAAAACCATAAGCTATATAAAGTAGGTGCATCTTGTAAAATAACTGCATGATTGTGAACATTTTACAGCAAACTTTTTCCATGAGTACAGTATTATAGCATAATGTGCATTTTGTTTAGAACTAAACGAAAGTAGGGGGTGTGACCGGATGTGAGGAGAGAGGGCTGAGTGCTGAGGAGTGCTGAGGAGATGCAAGGAGAGTTGGTGTGAGAAGGAACGCTGCTGTGCAACCCCCTCCCCCTTCTAGCTTCTGGATGAAGCCGTCATGAGAAGCTATGGTATGCTATGAGCTGCCTCCTGCTCCCTGCCCCCCACGCTGAACACGCTGTGTGTAATCTCCTTCTCACAGTCCTCTGCTTGTGGGGGAAAGGTAAAGGAAAAAAGCCCAGCAAGGTTTGCCAAAGGACTGTTACTAAGATTCACTGTGTGACTTGGACTCTCTGTTGCAAAAGATTGAAAACTACCTGCTGACCCCACATAGACCTTCAGTGCTGGACATGTGAGTAACATGCAATGGAATAAAGGGGAAACATAGCGATGCTGTCTAGTGCCTGCGCCTTATAAACTGTCATTAATGATGAAATGAAGTGAATGAAAGCCATATTGTTCATATTGGTGTCACAAGGCGGACTTTCTTTATCAGCTGAGAGAGATAGTATATACTATCTACTAAAGGTGTTTTGCTACCAGTGCTTTCATGCAGGAAAACTGTGAGTTCAAAAATGCTATATGCCTGGCTGCTGGCACCCACACATAAGTAAAAGGAAAAAACTGGCCTGTCTGGCTGTTAAGGCTCTTATATATGAAGTAATACCACTAATATACCGCTGATATATGAACGTCAACTGACCACCTGGCTGGCTGTCTGTATACTTCCACGTGAAAAATCTCTCATCTTGCTTGCCATTTATAAAGCCGCCAAGGACTATGTATACCTACTAAAGGTCCAATTATGTATGTAAGAGCTGGAGCGGACATTGTATACTGCTGAGCGCATGTTTTACTACCAGTACTTTTATGCAGGAAAACTGTGATTTCAAAAATGCTGTGCGCCTGGCTGCCTGTACACATACATAAGTAAAAAGAAAACACTGGCCTGCCTGGCTGTTAAGGCTTCTATACATGAAGTAATACCGCTGATATACCGCTGATATATGAATATCAACTGACCTCCTAGTTGGCTGTTTGTATACCCCCACGTGAAAAATCTCTCCTCTTGCTTTCTATTTATATATCTGCCAGGGGCTATGTATGTAAGAGCTGGAGCGGACATTGTATACTGCTGAGTGCATGTTTGGCTATCAGTGCCTTCATGCAGGTAAACTGTGATTTCAAAAATGTTGTGTGCCTGGCTGCTTGCACCCATACACAGTATACATAAGTAAAAGGAAAACATTGGCCTGTCTGGCTGTTAAGGCTCTTATACATGAAGTAATACTGTTGATATACTGCTGATACATGAATGTCAACGGACCACCTGGCTGGCTGCCCGTATACCCCCACGGGAAAAATCTCTTTGCTTGCTGTACCCGCTGGTAGTGCTTAGTAGTTAACTGCGCTGTTTGTGTTCTATCTGAAATAAGGAGGAGAGGGTGATCTCTCTCCCGAGGACTATATTTGGAAGATCTGTTGCTGCTGACATAACTACGGTTGAGCGTAACCTCGGCCGCTTTCCCTTTTTTTTTTTTTTTTTTTTTTTCGCTGGCCCCTGGTGTTGAAAAAGCCTTTTTTTTTTTCCTCTCGGCTCCTGGCTTGTGCTCCTATATGAGAAGAACTGCTGCTGATACGGGACCCCCTTAGCAACCGCTTACCTGACCATCTGCGTGGTTTCTTCTTTTTTTTTTTTCTCTCCCTCCGACCCCCGTGCTTAGAAGAGGGGGGAAAAGGGGGGGAAGGGAAATATAAATATTGTGTGAAACAAGAGGAGAAGGGAAAATGCAGCAGCTACGATCTGCAAAAGATAAAGATAAAAGTGTCCAACAAGCAGGTATGGCTGCTGCAGCAAAACTAGAGCAATTTGCACACACAACTGGGCATACACTGGGGCAACCCATGCCGCCGTCTCCCCCAAAAAAAGGGACTCAGTCCAAAATCCAACAAGGAGGTACAGGAGAGAGAAGGAGTCAAGGGCAGAGCCAATCAAATGCGGCAACACCAAGGGCCCAGGGGGTAAAGACACAGACACAGGGAAGTAAAAACACCGTGGCCGCAGATCAAAATATAAAAACAAGCATAGAAGCAATTGGGGTTGGGGCAGGACCCGCCCCACCTCTGGAGAAAGAACCCACATTAATGGACATTTTTAAAGCAGTAAAAACCTCAAATGATTCGCTCAAAGACTTGGGCGAACAGATGAGGGGGGTCAAAGAGGACTTGGCACTGGTAAGACAAGACATGCAAAGGATAGCTGAGAGAACCACAGTATTGGAAGGAAGGATCAGCCAGGTGGAGGATGATGTTCTTCCACTGGTTAAAGAGATGAAGAACATGAGGGAGCAGTTACACCGGCAAGCCGTTAAATTGGAAGAAATCGAGAACAGGAGTCGTAGAGATAACATTAGGATAGTGGGAATGCCTGAGAAGAGTGAAGGATCCAACCCTACTGAATTTTTGGAAGGCTGGTTAACTGAGACCTTTGGGAGAGAATCCTTTTCAGGATCATTTAGCATCGAAAGAGCACATAGGGTGCCGTTCCGCCCACCACCAGCAGGAGGCTATCCACGAACCCTGTTAATGAAGTTCCTTAATTTTAAGGACAAAGTGACACTTCTGCGAAAAGCCAGGGACAGAGGGAATATCTTTTTTAATGGGATTAAAATTTCTTTCTATTCAGATTTCTCTCAGGAGCTCCAAAAACGTAGGGCAGAATTCACCCAGGTCAAACGTTCACTACAAAAGTTTAAAATTCAATATGCTCTTTTATACCCGGCCAAACTGAGGGTAACGGCCCTGGGGGAAACCCGGTACTTTGAGGATCCAGGAGGGGTAGAGAAATGGGTGGAGGAGAACAGGGAAAGGTTACTGGCATTGTGATAAGTTGTGGTACTCAGAATAGACTATACGAGGGGGGGGGGGGTGTGGGGGGGGGGTTGGCACAGTGGGCGGGTACGAGAGGATGTTGATAAGGGTGTATGTGAAGAAAGGGTTAAGAGTATGGGATAAGGTCACTGGTAGTCCCCGGGGGGTTCACCGAGAGAGGTGGGGAGGGGGGGAGGGGGGAGGGATGGGTATGGGTAATATTTCAGATCAAAGGTGTGTAAAGGACCAAGGGAAAAAGGGTACATCCACTGATAAAAAAGAGAGAATCACGGTAGACGCACAGAAGTGGGAAGTAAAAAGGGAGACACATAGAGCTTTTCAACGGGGAACCACTAGGATAATGGGTGAAAACACTGCTATAGAGATAAAATACTACTGATTAAAATACATTGGGTGAAAAATGATGCAATCTAAAATATTAAGAATTGGGTCATGGAATATAAGAGGGTTAGGCACAGCGGGTAAGAGGGCAATAGTGTTTTCTATGATGAGGAACTATGGGATTGATGTGGCTTGCCTGCAGGAAACCCATTTGACAAAAGAAACAGCCCAACAACTACAAAGGCAGAATGGGGTATACCAATTTCAGTACCACTCGGTTTATGGCTCATACAGTAGAGGGGTTAGCATAATGGTGAAGAAAGGGGTGAATTTTTCCTGCATGCAAGCCATCTCAGATGAAATGGGCCGGTATATTTTTCTCTGTTGTCAAATTGAAGATAAAAAGATGGTGATAGCAAATGTGTATGTCCCCCCCCCATTTAAAATGGAGATCATGCTTAAATTAAACGAGTTCCTGTTGGATAAGCAGGGAACACCAATCATAATAATAGGTGACTTTAACCAGGTATTGGATTACAATATGGACAGATTCCCAGCCCAGAGGGTAGCAGAAAACATGAAGAAAGGGCAGTTGAGTCGGTTTATGGAGGAGGTGGGTTGGATAGACTTCTGGAGGGTGCGGAACCCTGACGCTCAGCAATTTTCTTGCTGGTCGGCTACACACTCCACCCTCTCCAGAATTGATATGGTGATGGGAAACGATAGGGCATTGGAGCTGGTAGAAGCAGTTGAGTATTGGCCAAGGGGGATCTCGGACCACTCCCCTCTTATGCTTAGTTTAAAGATAGGGAGGGAGGAAATATTGAGGGGGTGGAAAATTAACCCGTGCTGGTTTGAGATACTCAGAAGTATAGATACCATCCCACCAACACTGAGAGAATTTATTGTAGTCAACGCAAACACAGCAGAATCAGGGATTATATGGGATACCCTTAAGGCTTTCTTGAGGGGATTATTAATTCAGCAGGTGGCGAAGTACAACAAGGGGGTAAGGGCACAGGAAGAAAATAAAAGGAGGGAAGCGGCTGCAGCGGAGGCTAATTATATTCTAGCCCCAACAATGGAAGGGAAAGAAAAATGGCTGGAAAAACAACAGGAATATAAATTATGTGTAATCCAGAGAGTCGAGACCAAACAGTTGTTACAGAGGCAGGAGGCCTTCATGGAAGGAGAGATGGTGGGGAGGATGTTGGCCCAGGTGGCAAGGGCGAACAGGGCCCCCAGTAATGTATCAGCTATTCGTAGTAGAGACGGGGGGGTAACCTCGAACTCCAAAAGTATACTGGAAAGCTTTGAGGAGTTCTATAGGGACTTATACTCCGCACGAGTAAGGGGAGCGGGGAGATCAATGATGGAGAGTTTTTTGGGGAAGGTAGCCCTTCCGAAGATAACACTTGAAGAAAGAGTTGGTCTGGATTCCCCAATAACGCTCTCCGAATTACAACAGGCTGTAGCCGACATGGCAAATCAAAAGTCTCCGGGTCCGGATGGTCTCCCAACGGAAACGTATAAATACTATGGGGATATCCTGCTCCCGGAACTGTTGAAGGTTTTAGGGGGGGCAATGGAGGTGGGTTATCTCCCTGAGTCAATGAGAGAAGCTACCATCATCGTACTTCATAAGGAAGGGAAAGATCCCCTAGATGCCGCTTCGTATAGGCCAATCTCCCTTTTGTGCACGGATGCAAAAATTCTAGCTAAAGTTATCTCAGCTAGAATGGATAAAGTTATTTCAAAATTGGTCCACCCTGATCAGTCTGGGTTCATAGCAAACCGATCAACCAGTACAAATATAAGGAGAGCTTTTTTAAATCTTCAAACGCCAACAGATAATATAGGGTCGAAGGCGATATTATCATTGGATGTGACCAAAGCCTTCGACTCTATAGAGTGGGAATACATGTGGCGTATACTGGAAGAGTTTGGATTTGGACCCACGTTGATCGGGTGGATCAAGATGCTCTATGACAGACCAGTAGCTAGATTAAAAATTAACAATAGATTTTCAAATCAAATAAAATTGGAAAGGGGAACCAGGCAGGGGTGCCCTTTATCGCCCTTGCTCTTTGCGCTAGCTATGGAGCCCCTTGCGGAGTACATCAGAAGGAGCCCTGACATTGTAGGTTTCCGTAGGATCTCAGGAGAAGAGCGTATAGCATTATATGCTGATGATATATTGCTCTTCCTGGGGGACATGGAACACTCATTGGAGGAAGCAATGAAAGCTGTGGAGAGGTTTGGTAGTTTTACGGGTCTAGAGATCAACTGGACGAAGTCAGAGCTCCTTCCGATGGCCGAAATAAGGGAAGGGATGCTAAGGAATAGCCCTAAATTAGCAGTCGTAGATTCCCTTAAATATTTAGGGATCAGGATAACAAGAGACCCCAATCAATACTTGCATAATAATCTGATACCAATATTGGGGAAGTTTAGGGAGAAAATTAAAACATGGAAATCCCTCCCCCTGTCTAGTGCCGGTAGATGTTCATTAATAAAAATGATTTGGCTGCCCCAACTGTTGTATGTGCTCCATAATGCCCCCATATGGATCCCCAGAAAATGGTTTGATAAAATCGAGAGTCTATTTAGGGAATTGGTGTGGAAGGGGGGACAGGCAAGAATACGGCTTCGGACTCTGCAACTCCCTTCAGGGGAAGGGGGTCTTGCACTGCCCAATCCTGAGATATACTATTTAGCGTCTCAGTTACAACAATTAGTGGGATGTTGTGCCCAAGAGGGAGGGTCCCCTAATGGAAAAATTCTTTTGACAGGCGCGCTACACGAGACCATAATAGAAACTTTAGAGGCAGGGTCGTTTGGGGCTAAGAACCCAACAACAAAAATGGTCAGTAAAGTTTGGAAAGTCGTCAAAAAAAAGTTAAAATATATGGAGACTAACATATATACCCCAATCTGGAACAATAGCAACCTACAGGAATTACGTATAATGGGGAAAATCAAGGAGTGGGAAAATAGGGGAATTAAAAAAGTGAGCCAAATATACGATGGTCAGGCCATAAAAAAATTCGAAGTACTAAAAAGGGAATTTGATATCCCCCAGAATACACAGTTGAGTTATCTTCAAATAAGCCATGCCCTAGAAGCCCAGTTTCGAAACCAACCTATGGTATGGGAGGAACTACCAGTGCTACAGGTTATTGGGGAGCCAGGATCCACTAAAGGATTAATATCTGTGATATATAAACTACTGAACAGAGGGACCCTAGGCGAAGTAAAGCTGCTGGAGGTAAAAAAAAAATGGGAACAGGATCTAGGTGCCATTCCACAGGGACAATGGAAGAGAATACTAGAACTAGCCCCGATGATATCGGTTTCGCCCGCCCAGAAATTCTCACATCTGATGCTACTCAACAGAGCGTATTATACACCAAAGCTGTTATGTAAATTTGGAAGAAGGCCTAATGATAAGTGTCCGAGGTGCCAGGGGCAGGGGGACCTGGTCCATATGGTATGGAGATGCCCCAAGCTCTTCCGGTACTGGGAAGGGGTGACAAAAGTATTGAAGAGCATATTTAAAAAAGAAGTGGAAAGGGAAGTGGTACTTTGTATCCTGGGGTATAGACAGGAAAAGGGTGAAACAAAAAGTACAACAGTGGCAATATTAAGGGGCATGTATCAGGCCAGGAAGATGATAATGATGAGATGGCAATCACAGATGCCACCCACAGTAAAGAATTGGATCGATATAATGAATGAAACCCTCCCGAAGGAGAGAGCCGCGTACATAAAGAGATATAATATGAAAGAATTTGATAGGATGTGGAGACCATGGATAGAGGGAATACACCAGATACAGCGGGAATAGAGGGGGGGTGGGGGGGGGGAGGGGAGGCGGGAAAGGGGGGATAATGAGACAGGAGTAAATCCAGGCAATATTACCCAAAAAGCGGCTCCCTCCTTTTTAGTGGAGGGAATATAGAGTGCTCTTTTTTTTATCTCCATAAAGAGATATACCTATGTGTTAAGTACATAATGTATGTAAAAAAGATACTGGTCCTGGAATATTGTGTTGAGGTGTAAACATGTTTTATAGATGGAAAAACTAATAAAGATTATAATTAAAAAAAAAAAAATGCTTTTTCTTAGGTAAATGTAAAATATAGCATATGAATTTTTCAGCCAACAGGTGGAGCTTCAGGCACCTTTTCATGTTTTTCAGACTGGCCTTTGCTGTATTGATGTTTTACAAAGCTCAGTATCTTAGTTACAGCAGGCACACCCAAATCTAATGAGGCAAAGGAGTGACTCGCTGCTTTCCCAGTTCTGAAGAGGGATGTTTTTGAGGTTGTGTAGAATAAAGATTTTAAGGCAGACAGCTTCTGTTGTGCTTTCTCCGTGGAAAAATATTTATTTTTAATATACCGTATTTATCGGCGTATAACATGCACTTTTTTCTCCTGAAAACAGAGGGTAAACACTGCTTGCATGTTATACGCCGATAATGTTTTACCGGCGGGGATCGGGCAGTCCGCCCCAGGAGCCACCCATTGGGGAGGTGTCAGGCCAGCCGCCCCGCCTCTCCTGGCCCTGCGACAGCGCTGTCTGCATAGTTTTCTATAATTCTACACTGCTCCTCCTGTGTCATTGTAAAAACAAAGCTTGTAAATATCTCAATAGCTCAGTTTTTTTCTGGCTGCTCCTCACCCTGCTCCTAGCTTTAGCTTTAGATTGGAGGAGGAGAGCGGTCACATGACCATGTATGTAACGTCAGAGGAGAGCAGTCATGTGACCAGGTCAGTGAAAAAAAATGAGCTTTTGAGTTGTATGGAAGCTTTGTTTTACAATGAGTGACACAGGAGGAGCAGTGTGAAAGGAGCTGGCAGTGATTTTTTTTCTTAACTGTAGAGTATGATGTATGACCTCAGCTTCACTGGGCAGTGAATGAATGGGAAGTGCTCTGTGCTGAGCGGTTTCCTGTTCATTCACAAACTGAAGCATAGTAAACAGTTTACCAGGCTTTAGTTATGAATGGCAAGGGAGGATCACAGTCTACCTGTCACCTACTGGTGATCAACTGGTAGATCATGGACATGTTGCCAACCCCTGCTCTAGAAGTTCTGTGAGGGCTTCTTGGGTTTTATGCATTGGGAAGCTGTTTGCAAAGATTGTAAGGCTGTTGTCCTCTACCGTTCTACAAGATGGACATTTTTTTTATTTATTTTTTTATTTGACTTCATAGCATTGTTCCCAGTATAGTTGGCTTGGTTTTGTATGTCCTAACTTGTACTTGCTGTAAAATCAAGGGAGGTGCATACGATGGTGTATATAAATCAGGTGGAATCTTTCCCTGTTTTGGGGGGGGGGGGGGTGTTTTTACCATTTATCTCCAGAATCGCAAATTTTGGAGTCTGACTCCCCTCCATGGGGATTGTTGCCCTTTTCCCTGTCGGGGGGAATAAGTCCATTTATTGGGAAGTACTTTCTCTATTTTCTGGCCATATGAGAATACACCCCCAGTATTTTCAGCTGGCTATTTGCCCCAGCCCTCGATATACCATCTTGCTGTGACCTTGCCTGGGAGTATGGCAGTTCTGTTTTGGCCCCTATGTCCGCCCCAGAGACCATTCATATGTATGACTTCTATCATCCTGTTATGTGACATTGCAACATACAGACCCAGCTGTACTGCGGAAGCACAAATTGACTAAAATTACTATTTTGGATTTGGAAAGAGTAAACCAATATTATGTGTCCTAATTATGCAGTAAACTGATCTATAATAAATCAATCTGATTGTTGATTTTAATCAAACGTGTGGTGACATGTGAAATATATAATCAAGTGGCGCTCAAAACAAACAATAAAAGAAAAAATAGAATAAATAAATAAAATTAAATGTAAAAAAACATCTAAACAAATAATACCACGTGAAATGGTGTCAAAATGAAAATGCAAAGAAAAGTGTCCATTTATAGCTGTGCTGGCAGGAAAAAATATATAAATCAATCTTCAAAGGAAAATAAGTCCACCAAAATATATCCAATAAATGATCGAATAAATCTTCCACCACACCGATGTGCCTTGTGCTCCCTCTCCCAATGAGACCGCACTCACCAGATGGTGTTGCCTCCCACTCACAAGGTTGGCAAACAAGCGATTGAGCCACACCTGGGTTAATAGTACGATCAATCCAAGATTGAATGCTCCATATGTGAAAATATAAAACAAATATTGCTCCACATAGCGTAACTGTGATAAAATTATTTATTCAAAATCAGCCTCACTCACACTTCAATGTTTCAACTCGCATGAAAATCAGTGAAAAACCGCAAAATACAGCACACAATCCACCGCAAGTTTGAGATGACAGATGAGCTGGCAGAGCGCACATATGATCACCAATGGGTATCAAACTAGATAGCAACAAATCTCACCAGGCGCAGTGCTGTGGGAGGCGGTGAGATTTGTTGCTATCTAGTTTGATACCCATTGGTGATCATATGTGCGCTCTGCCAGCTCATCTGTCATCTCAAACTTGCGGTGGATTGTGTGCTGTATTTTGCTGTTTTTCACTGATTTTCATGTGAGTTGAAACATTGAAGTGTGAGTGAGGCTGATTTTGAATAAATAGTTTTATCACAGAGTTACGCTATGTGGAGCAATATTTGTTTTATATTTTCACATATGGAGCATTCAATCTTGGATTGATCGTACTATTAACCCAGGTGTGGCTCAATCGCTTGTTTGCCAACCTTGTGAGTGGGAGGCAACACCATCTGGTGAGTGCGGTCTCATTGGGAGAGGGAGCACAAGGCACATCGGTGTGGTGGAAGATTTATTCGATCATTTATTGGCTATATTTTGGTGGACTTATTTTCCTTTGAAGATTGATTTATATATTTTTTCCTGCCAGCACAGCTATAAATGGACACTTTTTTCTTTGCATTTTCTGTCTTATGTTTCTCCCATGGGGTTTTAATCTTTGCTACATGATTTTATTATAGTCATTGATTTTGCATACTGTAAAATGGACTACTGAGAAAAGGACTTTACAGTTCAGAAATGCAATTTTTTTGTTACACATTTGTAAAGTGGCAGCTTAGGTTGAGATTGTCACAGGAGTTTGTGTTCACTATACACACATATTATCACAACTACTTTGTGAATTCAGGTGGATTATACCTTTTTTTTTTTTTTTTCAGTACAAATTGGGCATTCATTTGGTGGTAATTGGTTATCTCCTGATTTTCGTTTTTTTTCTATGGGGTTTTAATCTTTGCTACATGATTTTTTTTTTTTAATGTTGCTGTATATTTCTTGTTACTAACATAACCTTCCACCAAAAGACAACCTAAAATCCTCCTGATACGAATTTAAAAAATGCTTTTAAAAATAAATAAATATTTAAAAAATACTTTTAAAAAAAAATGAAAAATTCTTCTGCGCAAAATAAACTGACCTTGACCTTTGACCCAAACACACTAATCATGGCACTGACCTAGATCAATCCTTGATCTAGCTAATTTTTATTTATTTTCTTTCTTTTATTTTTTCCTCTCTGCAAGGAGAGGGAGATATAAAAAGAGAGAGAGAAAGAGAGAGATAGAGATTTAGAGAGAGAGAGAGAGAGAAATGAAAAAGAGAGAGAGAGAGATAGACTGAGAGAGAGAGAGAGAGAGACACAGAGAGAGAGCAGAGAGAGAGAGAGATCCTTGAGAGAGAGAATTTTTATTTATTTTCTTTCTTTTATTTTTTCCTCTCTGCAAGGAGAGGGAGATATAATAATGCATCTCTCCTCTCCATTCACAGAGAAACGCATGGGTGGGCTTCACAGTGACTGATCACTGTGATGGCCAATAAGAGGCTATCACAGCAATTGGGGTGACAGGGAACATGGGAGTTCCGGGTATAGATAGTTTGTATGGGGCCCGGGGCTTCCCCTGAGACCCCGGTCTCTGTGCGGAAAAAAGCCAAGTCTAGTGGGGGCCGAATAAATGCATACTGTCGGCGTGAAGGGGTTAACGTTCGACTTTTAGGTTTTTGTTCTCTTTAATGCTACAAAAATAAGATGTCATGAATGGTTAGGAAAGAAAAAAAAAAAAAAAGGTGAAAGATGTTAATCCAGTGTATTTGGTGCTAACCAATGGGTTCATTAACAACAAATTGTATTTAATTTTTCTAGGTCTCTATTACTGATGTGTCCTAAACATGTTTTTCTGTGTTCTCAGGTGTTTTCCAAGGCAGAGTTGAGGAAGCTATTGCAGAAATTAAGAGAATCATCGCTGATGTTGTTGGATATGCAGCTCGATCCTCTGGGTTATGAAATCCAGTCCTAATTTTTCTGTTTGAGAAAAGAAGGTGGCAGCAGCTTCTGTGACTGTTCAAAACCAATATATTTTTCTTAAGTTGCTGCCAGATAATTTTTTTTTTTTTTTTTTTTATAATTAAATACATTTTCTCAGTAAAAATGACATTGTAATCCAGAGATTCTTTGCTTTGCATCAACATTTAAACTTAAGTTGTGAATATTTTAGCACACTAAAAATACTTTTGTATGTGGCAGCTGTATAGGTGGTTATAAAGGCAATTATTTTTATAAAAAAGATGTTATACTTACCTGCTCTGTGCAATGGTATCGCACAGAGTGGCACCTTGCCTTCTATTCTGGGGATTGAGAAAGGACTCGGGTAAGTGTTTGGAAGGTGGTACATTTTTAACCTCTATGCAGGGAATGCATTAACCACTTCAATACCGGGCACTTTAACCCCATTCCTGTCCAGGCCAATTGTCAGCTTTCAGCGCTGTTGCATTTTGAATGACAATTGCGTGGTCATGCAACACTGTACTCAAACAAAATTTTTCTTCCCACAAATGGAGCATTCTTTTGGTGGTATTTGATCACCACTGGGTTTTTCATGTTTTGCTAAACAAAGACAGAACATTTTTTTTGGGGGGGGGGGGGGCATTTTTCATATTTTGTTATAAAATTTTGCAAACTGGTAATTTTTTCCCTTTCACTGATGGGCACTAATAGCTGACACTGATGGGGGGCACTGATGATCACTAAGGGGACTGATGTTCCTTTAACAGAAGTTTGGTTAACGGCTTTCTTCTTTTCTTCCTGCTGACAGCTTGAAGAGAAAAAAAAGCCTGAAAACCGGCTTCTGTTTACTTCTGTGATCGGCTGTCATTGGCTGACAGCTGATCATGTGGTAAAAGGCTCAAGGACTCTGCAATCACAGAGCGAGCCGTGCGGATGTCCATGTACGCCCTCCCGGCATGTATATGTCTATCTATCGTATAGGTTGACCCGAATATAAGCCGGGGTCCCTAATTTACCACTAAAAAACTGGGAAAACGTATTGACTCGTGTATAAGCCGAGGGTGAAAAATGCAGCAGCTACTGTAAGTGGAAAAGAGGGTCAGCAAATGCCCACCTGCAGCTGCATTTCTCCCTGTGTCCATTGCAGCCTACCTGTGCCGATCTGCATCCCCTGGGTCCTGTGTATGCCTCCCTGTGCGATCTGCCACCAGTGTCCACCATTGCAGTCTTGTGCCGATCGTTAGATGCCCTGTTCGTCCTGTGTCCCCCATTGCTGATCCTGCCGATCAGCGTGTAAGGCGCCATTCCACATTCAAAAGCTGCGCCGCCTCCTCCTCGTCTGTGAAAGGAGGAACACTGTTTTCCCAGCAGTCAGTGTTCCGCCTATCATGGACATCCTCTCATCCTCGTCCATGAGATGAGAATGATAGGACGTCCGTAATAGGCGGAACACTGCAAACTGACTTACTGCTGAAAATTAGTGTTCCTCCTATCACAGACGGGGAGGAGGAGGAGGAGGGTGTGTGTGTGTGTGTGTGTGTGTGTGTGTGTGTGTGTGTGTGTGTGTATGTGTCATAATTTATTTCAGATACAGGTGTTTATTGATAAAAAAACATAAGTTTAAAAGTCCAGGGAGACAATTGGTGGTAGCATCAACTGTATCTCTCCTGTTGCCACCACATAAACACAAGTTGTTTGACAAAGTGAAGTGACATAAAAAAAATTAACAGAATTAAAAGCTTCCCTGCTTAATTCTGTGCCAATACCTTCTACGTTAAAGTAGTGTGAGAATGCAAAAAAATAAACATACATACTCGCCTATATAGCTGCAGCTGTTCCCCTGCCAGCTCTAAGCCCAAGAACTGAGGATCACATGACCGCTAATCACTCAATTCTCGCCCCCACTCCTGTCAGTCACTACTCTGCTCTGACCTGCCCCTCCAGCGCTTACTGGAGCGCCAGGCAGGCTCAAGCTATCAGCTGAGAGAGGCTGAGCCATCTCCCGACCAAACATCTGGGTGGATCCCAACATTATTGTTGGGATCCTTCTAGACCCTGAAGCAGCTCTGTGACAATTCTGGGTCATGGGAGAGCACAAGTTAAGTACATTTCTGTGACCCAGAAGAGACGTTTGACCATACATAAGTTTTGATTTAAATGGTTAACGACTTCAGTCATATCCCTCCTGTCACTGCAGTGCTAGTATGCCACCTGTAGAACAATGTGGCTAACTCTACAGTGCCACCAGCAGGAGTGAATTGCAGTCTGATACCCAACAATGTAGCATGGTGATATGATTATGGTACATCCTTGCAGAAATTAAGGCTGTTAGCAGGCTCGGGAGGCACCAGCTGGAACATATCGCCTTGTAGGGGGTGCGCAGATGTCTAGGGAGAATCGGAGAGCGATCACAAATGCAGAGCCTGCCTCTTTTTTGTGCGCCCAGGGATCTAGTTGTTGACTGTAAAGCTGCAGCCTTAAATGCCAATATAGTTTGACCATGGGGCAAGTGCCCTTTTGGGACACTGAATAGCTGATCAGGATGGCAAATCATGTCGCCCATTGAAAACTGCTTCAGAGGCTGCTCGGAGGACAGCACTGTTGCAACCAAATTTTCTGTGGCGAAGAACTGCCTGCATGTGATGGTCGGTCTGAGGGGACTACAATAATCTATATTATCCAGGTTATCGCCCACTGGACAATTAATTGAAGAATTGACTGATCACATGCAAAAAGGAAAAAAATGCAAAACCGAACCCCAGCAAGAATTTTGATCCCCAGACTCCTGACAAAGGGCAAAAAAAATGGATGTGGTTTCCAGCATATCTGTCCTTCAGTGAACAGTAAAGAAACAAATGTACTTTCACAGTTGGGGGATAGAATAACATTTGACCTTGGTGCCCTCAAGGGTCATTTGCCCCATGTGTTTTTTTTTTTTTAACTTCCTATTTCTAATAATTCTGATTCGTAGTTTTGCACATAGTGTGTTCACCTTCCAACCATGGGATTTCAATTTAGTATTTTCAGTGTTTTAAAGACCCAAATTTGAGGAACCCTCCCCACTGCGCTATTTCATTTTGACAGTGGGGCTCTACTGTCAGAATACAATGATCAGCCAAAAGGTAGCTTTTCATGTGGCCTTCACTTTGGGTAGAAGGGTCTCTTAAGTTATCGACATTGTGCTGTAAGGAGCCCTATTGTATTTTACACAAAAAAGGATGTTTTGAGACCAAAGCCCCTTATTTTCTCCAATGTCGTGTCTGCTATTATTTTGTCATTGTGCCCAGCACAGGTTCACCCCAAGGTGATCTCTCTACATTGTGTGGTGGTCATAGATGAGTCAATTTCTTGCTGAACTGGACAACTTTTGAACATCTATGGCCATTCCTTTTCATGAGAAGTTAATCTAATGGTCAACTTCTCACAAATGGGTTTGATGGGAAATTTGTGTCTGATCAGTGTATTCTGACAGTCCTACTGTCCAAAAACAAAATTCATCTAGAAGCAGCTTAAAGCAAGCCATAGATAAAAATTCTAGTTCTGCAGGGGCCAGATGAATATCAATCCATGTGGCTGCTCCTGCATGACAGAAGTCAATCCGGTTTGGAAATGTCTTGTTCATCTGCTGATCAGTATTGTGACAGTGGAGAGTCCCTTCCACCAGAATACAATGTCTCATTGAGGAGTATTCCTCCATCCACCTTGCTTGTGTAGATAGCTTAGTTTTCTTTTTCTCTTCATTCTGCCTGTAGGTGGTGGTATAACACTCAGTTGCTTATTTTCAATATGGCTATGTGCCTCAAAGGACACCTTTGAGGGACACAAGAAGTTTTAAACCCCATTAGAGTGCTTCTAATCTTCATACAGAAACTAAAAAAAAATAAAGTATGCAAATGGAATGTTTTGGGGGGGCTTTAGGACCCTGTAGGCCAGCCACATTGCTGATAGAAATACAGGCTGATCTTCCAGTTTTAGGATGTGGTGCATCACCTAGATACGTTTTTCAAAATGGTCTCTTTCAGTTTAGGAGTAATAGCAGGTGACTGCGACTCGAGCAATTCTGTATTGAAGTTTCTACAGGCAAGGCTTGGAAGCAGCTGAGGCCTTAATCAGGACCAGATACTGCAGGGAATAGCTCATATGCAACCTCTGTGGTCAATGTCAGATATAAGCTGAGCAATCTGTGACAAGTTCATGCATGACTAGTAGTAAAAAAAAAAAAAGGGGCAGGCTAATGACGCCTAACAAAACCCAACAGGCAACCTGAGTCCATGCTGCATGTCGGCATTATCATGGACACACTGCAGACAGACCCAGCCCCTTGGGGGGGGGGGGCAGCCTGGCTATACTGGGTGACCCTGGCACACTATCCTCTGTCTAGAATTAGACATGTTGCAGCTGAACATGCAGTAAGCAACATAGATGCTTAAGGTAGGAGTTGGCCTCAACTGCTTACAGAACCTGGGCTGCTGGTAACTGGCAAAAAACACTCGGAACCAGAGGGTCTTGTGGCCAGAGGTGACCAAGCATCACTGAAGGTAGTCAAAACAGATCTTGGATCAAATTCCACAGAGCTGTAATAGCAGGACGATGCTTTTTTTGATGCTGTCCAGTGGGAAATGGGCTAAGGAGTGCATGAAGGATGACCACAATTAGTGAGTGTTGACCCCTTTTTACAGCAAGCCAACATAATTGGGATACAAAATAGGCATCCAGGAACAAATGAGGGAGCTCATTGTGTTTAGCCTGAAAAGCCCACTCACAAAAGCTAAAAAGAGTGTGCAAGTGCAATGTGATCATATCTGGTTCTGGAAAGCACTCCATAACTAACTTGGCCAGAAATTCTTAAGCAGTACCCAAGGGTCACTTCTAGGCCCATCCTGCAATCTCGGATCCAGCAGTGTCCAGTTACAGTAAAACCAAATTTCAAGACTGAGGACAACTGTGTAGGGTAGTTGCTAGAATAAGAAAAATAAACAAAGCATATATTTTATAGTGTGTACTGCCTCAATCAATTACCCCTAGTATGAATCCTGGCCACTTTTGAGTTCCACTGCAATCTGGAAGTGTCACTTCTGGCAGTTTTCTCCAACACTAGGCATTTTATGGTGACCCCATCCCCCCCCCCCCCTCTTCATCACAGGAAGAGATTGACAGTCTTACTGCATGTTCCTAATAAAGCTGTGTAGAGGGGTTTTGTCTACTCATGTCTCAGATTACACTGGGCTCTCTGCTCTGCGGAGTGTATAACATCAGATCCACAAATCGTTGTTTTTGTTTAGGTTTCGACAGAGTGAAGAGCGATTAGAACACCTGTCTTTTTTTTTTTTTTTTTTTTTTTTAATCTTCCAGGTTTTGGGTGGACCTCAGAACAAGAACAGTAATAGAGGGGAAATATTCCAATAGGGACACTAGTTCTGGTACCAACCTGGGCTTCCCTCACTTTTGAGGGATTTGCTAATTTCCTGTTTTGGTTATGGGACAGGAAGTGCAGGGAAATCTGCATAATGCGACACAAATGGCAAAAAAAAAATAAGTTTTGCCTACAGTTCTACTTTAATGATGATTGTTTATTAGAGGGGTCTCAAATCTGTGGATTGATGTGGCCCTTTGCTTGCCTTTTATCTGGCCCTTAAGACAGCATTCCATCCACTGACACGGCACTATTCCTCCAACTAAAACAAATAGAGCATTGTTTACTCCCCCTGGCCACAGTCTGACTCCCCGAAAGCCTTAAGGACAGTTAACCAGCCCTTTGTTTAAATTTTTTTAAATCTAGCAGCGCTAATAAAAATACATATATCCTCCTAGTACACGAACGATGAAGAAAGGCATGCTGGCAATAGAAGAGGTAATCCCAGGGATGACCTACAGTTTTTTTTTTTTTTTTTTTCTATTTTTATCCTGTCCACGTACATTCACTGCAGTGGGGCGGCGGCCTGGCTACGTGAAATCATGTACCCATACATGATTCGCTCCCACGGGTGGGGGGGGGTCCTTCTGCGGTAATCGGCCCCTAGTAAATCACTTGAGCCAAAAATTTGTCTGTGTAGATGAGTCCCTGATTAAGTTTTTTTGGCTGCCTTCTCCCCGGCAAGCATGCCAGATACGGGGTCAAAATTGTATAAGCTCTGTGACAGGGTAATATGCTATAGCTATATATAATCTAGATATGACAGTTGGCGTTTTTATTTTCTGGAAAATACTTTTCTTTATCGTACATCATGGGACACAGAGCCTTAAGAAATTACTTAATGGGTTATAGGCCACCTTCAGGTTATGGACACTGGTATACCCAATCCAAGAAGTTCACTCCCTATATAACCCCTCTTCCTTCCAGGAGCACATCAGTTTTTTCGCCAGTGTCTAAGGTGTTGGTCATGCGTGAAGATGTGCTCTGAGGAGCTCCAGGAGGGATCCATGCTGGATTTAAATAGCCTCCATAGACCAGACCCATCCAAAGTGCCATTGAGGCCTAAAAGGATGGTACCCAGGGGCCTCGTATCCGAAGCACGAGGTTTTGGCTGTAGGGCTGGACCCCAGGAACCCAGGGCTTAGGTCTTGCTACATTACCTAAAGCTTTCCTGCTGGGGTGCTTTACTGGTCTAAGGGAGTTGTAACACCGTTTTAGGGACCCGGTCCTTGAAGGTTTGCTAAACACAGCCCCGCCATGATGGGTGAAGGTTGGATTGTCTGTTAATTCAGCAAATTCTGCGTTGGGGATAAGGTAAGGGAAGAAACCTTGATACTAAAAACACCTATGTATTCTTCCATTAGGGAAAAAATGTTGTCATGCCTTAATTCTCCACTAGAGGGAGTCTATGCAAATACCTTACTCTGTTGTCTTCACTGTAAAGCTCAGTCAGTCTGTGTATGGCCGCAGTAGCATGTGCAGGTTGGATTCCTCTCAGGTAAAAGAAGTCTGCCAAATGTTTTCTTTTCTCCCCCCCTACAGAGACCAGAGGGTTGGGGGGGGGGGGAATCAGCGGTGTAAATATCATGACTATGTTTTATTAAGTGCAATTGTATAGTGCCTGTGTTTTTGTGTTTAGGATTATGCCTACCAAAAAAAGACACCACAAAGACCAAAAAAGTAAAGGTTTCACCCCCAGGCATTAGGATCTCAAGTCACATTTCCACGCTGTCATCCTCGCCTGAATTACCAGTTATGGCAAGCCAGGGTGAACCATCAGAACAAATTGATGGTGCAACTGCTTCTCACATCTCAGCCCCTGTATAAATGACTGAGCATGTCCTTTCCTCCACCCTGCAGGTTCTGGAAGGAAGATTAGCGGCTTCAATCGCATCCTCCATTCAAATGGATAGGAAGCAGCTAGATCCCCACCTCCCCCACTTCAGAACCTTTGCAAGGGGAACAGTGGGCACAGGATGAGGTGTTGCCCTCAGTCGATCAGGAGGAAAAACGAACCGATGATTTCCTCTGTGTGAGGCTGAAATCTACCGTTGTTTCCTCCAATCTTAGAAAGTGCTGATACAATCTCTTACGGAGATGGTAAATTCCACTTTTTCATGCTGCCCCTGACGGAGTCTCCTGAAAGCTCGGTTTCTTCCTTGGGTTCCTTAAAACCTTCTCAGCCTTTGCATGCGTTTCCTGCATTACATGCATTACTAGAACAACTTGTTTTTGCTGAATGGGATCACCCGGATAAGCATTTTCTCCCTCCTAAGAGATTTTCAATTCTCTATCCCCTGGAGGAGAAATTCTCCAAAAAATGAAAAGTACCAGCAGTTCAATTTCCAGTGTGAATAAAAGCCTAACTTGTCCTGTAGACAATGCGCAAATGCTTAAAGGGGTTGTAAAGGTTTGTTTTTTATTTTCTAAATAGGTTCCTTTTAAACTAGTGCATTGTTGGTTCACTTACCTTTTCCTTCGATTTCCCTTCTAAATGTTTTTTTTCTTTGTCTGAATTTCTCACTTCCTGTTTATCCTCAGTAAACTTCACACCATCATCTGAGTGGTGTTTAGTCAGCCAGAACAGCTTACTGAGGATGAACAGGAAGTGAGAAATTCAGACACAGAAAACTAAGAAAAAAAACATTTAGAATGGAAATCGACGGAAAAGGATCAACAATGCACTAGCTTAACCACTTGCTTACTGGGCACTTAAACCCCCCTCCTATCCAGACCAATTTTCAGCTTTCAGCACTGTCGCACTTTGAATGACAATTGCACGGTTATACAACACTGTAACCAAATGAACCTCTGCGATTTTTAATTTTTTGTTAAAAAAAATGTGAAAAGACCGAATTTAAAGAAAAACATTTTTTTTAAATTTTTTTTTAATTTTGTTATAAAAATTTAAAATGGGTAATTTTTGTCCGTCACTGATGTACGCTGATGAGGCGGCAGTGATTGGCACTGATGGGTTACACTGATAGGCAGCACTTTTAGGTGGCACTTGTGGGCATTGAGAGGTGGCACTTATGGGCATTGACAGGTGGCATACATGAGGCATAACTGCCTCTGACGTGACTGTCCCTTTAAGATGAGCTGTCAGCGTGAGGAGAAAAAAAAAAACGATTACCGAGCTTTTGTTTTGATCATGTGATCAGCTGTCATTGGCTGACAGCTGATCACATGGTAAGGGGCCGGGACCTGCCCCTTACTCGGATCGCTGATCACCCGAGTTTCAGTGATCACAGTGCACTCTGCAGGGAGCGTGCACAGGGGAGGCCGTCATAGGACGGCCTCCTGGGAATTGAGATCCATGCTGTGGCCGTCATTCGGCCATAGCGCGGATGTCAAGTGGTTAAAGGAACCTATTTAGAAAATCAAAAACGAACCTTTACATCCCTGTTAAAATCTACTTTTTCCATGGCAGGTGCCGGTACTCAGCCTGAAGTCGCTGCAATAGGCATCTGTCAATCCCTAACGCAGTGGTCATCAACCCTGGCCTCGGGGCCCACTAACAGGCCAAGTTTGCAAGATAACTGAAATATATCCATAGGTGATATCATTTTCTGCTCAGTGATTGCAGTATTCTAGTCTGCATCTCCCCAAGGTAATACATAAAACCTGGCATCGAAGTGGGCATTGCGGACAGGGTTGATGACCACTGCCCTAAAGGACCAATTTAAACAGGCCCTTAGAGAGCTTCCTGCACAACAAGCTCGGTATTTGGCTGAACTATCAAAGGCATTATGCTTTGCCATAGATGCCATTAAAGAGTCTATTCACCAGGTGTCCTGCCTTACCTTTATGCATATGCGTAGAATCCTGTGGTTAAAAAATTGGTCAGCTGAAGCACCATGTAAAAACCTCCTAACTGGGTTCCCTTTTCATGAGGAGCGGCTATTTGGAGACGACTTGGACAAATATCCAAACAATTTCTAGTGGGAAAAGTACTCTTGCCAGTCAAAAGAAAGTATAAACGCCTTTCATTTAAACGGGCTCTTTCCCCTGCGCCAGGTGGGGGGGGGGGGCAGACTTCTGTCCTGTATTTCCTCTTTCCAGACTTCTGAAAACTGCAGATGTGTCATCTGCTGAGGTAAAAGCTGGAATTTTGGGACTTTCCACCGTCTCGTTTCCTGAGGTCAAGCGTTCCCAAAGATTTAGAGAAAAGACAATCTGTTTAAGGCACTAGACCGATTAATTTCTCAAGGGGTGATAATACAGAACCCCGCAAAAGAACAAGGTTTGGGGTTCTATTCAAACCTTTTTATGGTACCGAAATCAAATGGAGATGTCAGACCCATTCTAGATCTAAAAGATCTAAATCCGTTTCTGAAGATCTGCTCCTTTCGAATGGAGGCGATCAGGTCAGTAGTTTCTATCCTTCTAGGATGAGAACTTCTGGCATCTATCGACATGAGAGATGCATATCTGCATGTTCCTATTCCTATTTCCCGCTCACCAAAAGTTTCTGCGGTTCGAGTTAGAACAGCAGCATTTCCAGTTTGTAGCCCTGCCCTTCAGGCTAGCCACTAGCCACAGCATCCCAGGTGTTCACAAAAGTGCTGGCCCCCACCTCTAGCCAGGTTAAGGGCACAGCGCATAACAGTCGTAGCGTACCTAGACGATCTATTACTAATAGACCAGTCGGTGGCTCGTTTGGAGCAAAGTGTACGCACTACAACAAATTACCTGGAAAGTTTGGGTTGGATTCTCAACCTAGAGAAATATTCCTTAATACCGCTAAAAAGAATGGAGTACTTGGGTCTGATCATCGACACAGCCCAGGAAAGGGAGTTCTTGCCTCAGGCAAAGATCAACTCCATAAGAGAGCTGGTGTGGATGGTCAGGTCAAAAGGCGATCCCTCCATTCGCCTTTGCATGAGGTTGCTAGGAACCATGGTGTTTTCCCTATGCCCAGTTCCATTCAAGATTGTTGCGAAACAGTATCCTGTTTACTTCAAGCTTTAGACTTGCCAATGCGGCTGTCTCAAGCCTTACTTGGTGGTTACTAACCCAGAATCTGCTGAAAGGAAAATCCTTCAGACCAGTCATCTGGAAAGTGGTAACGACGGATGCCAGCCTATTGAGGCTGGGGAGCAGTACTAGAAAAGAAAACTCCAGGGGCAGTGGTCAAGAACCTTGCCCATCAATATCCTAGAGATTCGGGCAGTGCGTCTGGCTCTAAAGGCCTGGACTCTCAGGTTATGGGATTGTCCTGTCAGGATTCAATCCGACAATGCCACAGCTGTGGCCTATATCAATCACCAAGGGGGGCACCAAAAGTCTCTCAGCGCAGAGAGGTGAACCATATTCTAACTTGGGTAGAAAGGAATGTTCTGTGCCTATCGGCAGTCTTCATTCCGGGAGCAGAGAATTGGCAGGCGGGCTACTTGAGTCGCCAGCAGTTATTCCCAGGGGAATGGTCTCCTCACCCAACATATTTATGGCTGTTTGTCAAAGATGGGGGACTCTGGACGTAGATCTTCTAGCGTCCAGGTTCAACAGAACAAGGGAGCCACTCGCATGTGGACCAAATGCGTTGGTGACCCCGTGGGATCAGTTCTCTCTGATCTATGCATTCCCCCCCCCCCCCCCCCCCCCCCCCCCCCCCCCATTCAGTTTCTGCCTTGACTTCTTTGCAGGATCAAGCTGGTAATTCTGGTGGCACCAGCATGGCCCAGAAGGTCATGGTATGCAGAAATCATAAAGATAGCAGTGGAAGGTCCAGGGTCCCTCCCACTATGGCCAGATCTGCTCTCACAGGGACCGATATTCTATCCTTCCTTACAGTCTCTAAATTTATTGGCTTGGTTATTGAAACCCACATTCTGAAGAAAAGTGGGCTTTCCGAGTCAGTTATCTCTACCCTGATTAATGCAGGGAAGCCAGCTTCCACAACTATATATTATAGAGTCTGGAGGGCATATGTTTCCTGGTGTGAATCCAAGTGTTGGCACCCTCTGAAGTATATCATAGGCAGAATTCTTTCCTTTCTACAATTAGGGGTAGAAATGAAATTGGCCTTGAGTACTATTAAAGGCCAAGTCTCATCTTTATCAGTCTTTTTTTTTTTTAAAGACCACTTGCTACACATTCTTTAGTCTGGGGTTTTATGCAAGGGGTGATGCGGCTTAATCCACCCGTCAAACCTCCTGGGACTTGAACTTAAGTTTTGTCTGTGTTAGAAAAACAGTTATTTGAACCGATACAACATATTCCCCTTCTGACAAGGAAGTTGGTATTTTTTGGTTGCTATATCATCAAGCAGGGTTTTGGAATTGGCTGCTCTTTCTTGTAAAGAGCCATATTTGATTTTTCATGAGGACAGAGTGGTGTTGCACCCTTGTCCAGGTTTCCAGAAAGTGGTCTCAGGTTTCCACCTGAACCAAGATATTGGCCTGCCATCATTTTTTCCAAAACCATGTTCCAGGGAAGAAAAGTCACTACATTGTCTTAATGTAGTGAAAGCAATTAAAAAATATTTAAAGATAACTGGTCAGATTCGTAAGACTGATGTCTTATTTATTCTGCCAAAGGGTCCTAAGAAAGGAAAGGCAGCGTGGAAATCCACTGTCGCTAAGTGGATTCGGCAAGTTATATTTCAAACTTTAATTTAAGGAGTAAGATTCCCTCTTTTCAAGTTAAGGCGCACTCTACCAGGGTGGTTAGTGCTTCTTGGGCAGTGCGTCACCAGGCCTCCATGGCTCAGATCTGTAAGGCCGCAACTTGGTCTTCAGTGCATACATTCACAAAATGTTATCAGGCTGATGTAAGGAGGTATGAGGATATCGCCTGTGGGCGCAGTGTGCTGCAGGCAGCAGTATAGGTCCTCAAGTCTGGGGGTGCCCTCCGGGTTGTGTCTCTCTCCCCTCAAGTAGCATTGGTATGGGATGTCCCATTAAGTAATTACTTAAGGCTCTATGTCCCATGATGTACGATAAAAAAAAAAAAAATAGGATTTTTGGCCCTGGATTATAAGAAGCATTAGAGCGCACAGGGAAAAATAGGATTTTTATAACAGCTTACCTATAAAACCCTCTTTTTTGGGATTTAAGTATATTGCTTTGCTAAAAAAACTGATGTGCTCCTGGAAGGCGGAGGGGGTGAACTTCTTGGATTGGGTATACCAGTGTCCATCACCTGAAGGTGGCCTATAACCCATTAAGCAATTACTTAAGGCTCTGTGTCCCATGATGTACTCCAAGAAAAGGATTTTTACAGGTAAGCCGTTATAAAAATCCTATTTTTACCTGTGCGCTCTAGTGCTTCTTGTAATTCAGGGCCAAACAAATGGTTGCCTGATAGGGGAAGACCACACAGGCACAGCTTAGAAGCAGAGTCACCTGACCATATTTTGAACAAGACTTCTGGCCGAATTTACCAAAGCAGAGGAATCGGCTAGAAAACCCACTGGCCGGAAGAGAAGTGGGAAGGATTTAAGGCTCTGATCTCTTGTCGTTCTTGCAGAAAGGTGAAAGTCCGACCGTGTATACCCCCATCGAACATTTGTTAGACTTTCTCCCAACAAATGTTGGCTAGCAGCTTCTCAAATTTTCTGTCAACAAAACTTTGTTGTCGGCTTTCCAATCATGTGTACACAAGTCCATCGCACAAAAGTTCATGCATGCTCGGAATCAAGTACGAGCTGCAATCGCTCGGTTTAACGTTCGTAATGGAGATATTACATGACTATAGAACTTCCTTTTTATCGGCTCGTCGTACGTCACATTTGTAATTGTTGGCCAACATTTGTGTGACGGTGTGTATGCAAGACAAGTTGGAGCAAACAGCCTTCGAACAAAAGTCCACTTGTTGTTGGAAAGTCCAATCGTGTGTACGGGGCATTAGGCTGGTTTAAGACTGACAATTGATGAGTCCCAAGCCCTGCGTAAAAGTATATTGCCCCTTTTCTCCACAGGATCCCTAAGCGTGCCTATAGCTTCAAAGGCCAGGTTGTATTCTTGGAATTTTTTGACAGAGGCGTGTTGCAACTAGGGGTATTTGTTCCAAGGCTGCGCTCTCAAAAGAAAACTTTTTTTTTTTAGCTTACTGGAAAAAAAATGGTTTCCTTTCTGGATTTTCCCATTCTAATTTAATTGCATCTAGAAGGGAGCTGTGCACAGGAAAAACCCTGGCCTTTTTCTTATGCACACCTTCATACAAAAGATCATGCTCGGACAATTTGCACCTTCTCTTCAATTTCTCAGATCACTTTCAACAAGTCATCAACATCCTCTAGTGACAGTTTGTACCTAGAGCACCTGACAGATTCCCTATCCTTTACTCTTCGCCTGACCCAGATTCTTCCTGAGAAGAATTGGGAGATGTAATCTCCTCCGGATCCTCACTAACAGCACTCTGCGGTGGAGCACCAGAAAGGGCCTTAGGCCCTTTTCACACTGGGGTGCTTTGCAGGCGCTACAGTGCTAAAAATAGCACCTGCAAAGCACCCTGAAACAGCCGCTGCTGTGTCTCCAGTGTGAAAGCCCGAGGACTTTCATACTGGAGCGGTGCGCTTGCAGGACAGTCAAAAAAAGTCCTGCAAAACGCATCTTTGGAGAGCTGTAGGAGCGGTGTCTTTAGCGCCAACTCCTGTCACAGGTGGAGTGATATCAAATGCCCTCTGCTTGGGACAGCAACAGCTGGCGATACCTGAATGGAAGACTTAAAGGGAAAATCATAGCGTATATATGGGCATATCTGTTACTGGGCTGCTTTCAAACTGATCAGCAGGTGCATGGAGTACCAGCACTGAGCCATAGACTTTTGTTATTACCTGCGGGTTTGGTGAGCTTCCAGAAAGTAAACCACACCTGCAGGACATAATAGAAATCTGTGGCAAAGTGCAGCTTAGGCCCCTTTCACACGATCCGTCTGACCCAATCGGACCCTCTATGGAGCGGCAGATGTAAATGGACTTGTGTGTTTACACCCACCTACCTCTAATCTGCTAAAAAAAAAACAGAAGGGGATTCGTCCCCTTCCATCTGGGCGGATAGGATTGGAGGGCCCATGTCTGTGTCCGCTCTGAATATGCAGAGTGGACACGTACCTGTCATCCGCCCGCTCCTCTCATTATGGCCCACGACCAGTTACCAAAGTTGCTTAAAGTAAAGCAAATACTGCAGCTGCTGACTTTTAGGAATTGTCCCAGGGTCCAGCAATGTGGGGGGAATGAAGCATTCCCTGCTCCGCTCACGGCACCCTTACTGTGGGCACCCAGCTGCGGCTTCACAGCTGGGCACCCACTGCGCATGCGCTAGCGGCACGCCGTGATACGCTGCAGTCATCTGGGACCTGTCACGTGTCCCAGATGACTGACTGCGCCGAGGAGAAGTGACGTTTTTAGCCTAGGCTATGGAAGAGGCAGATTTCGTGGGACCACCTAGCAACAGGGAGAAATATGTAAGTGCATTTTTTTTCTTATTCAATTCATTTTTATTAGCTCATTTGAAGCACATCGTTTAAAACTTGTAATTTTGGGGAAACACCACTTTAAGTGGCCCTTGCTCTTCAAAAGGTTGGGCACCCCTGGTTTAAAGCGTAACTAAAAAGGCAAAACTTTTTTTAGTTTTAGATCAGCAGAGATGGATTAGAACACCTATTAAAACAGGTTTTTTATTGCCGTCTGTCTCAGTTAGGGAAATTCACCCTTTATTTGTCCTGTTTACTATTTTTTGCGATACGGCAATTCGTTACTTTAACTGACAATTGCGTGACCATGTGACACTACCCAAAGTAGAGCATTCTTTTGGTGGCATTTGATTTTATTTTTTGCGCTATAAACACTGACAATTTTGAAAAAAAAAAAGATAGCTTTCTGCTGTAGTTCTTCTTTGAGGTCATTATGGGGGAGATTTATTAAAACTAGTGCAGTTGTACATATTAGCCAATCAGATTCTAACTTCAGCTTGTTCAATCAAAGCATTTTTTTTTTTTTTTTTAATGTTTAAAAATCATGTCTTGCTAAAATCATACTCACTTGTAGTGATGATGCCCATTATCCAGGTCCGTTTTTTCATCTAATCCAGTCCGAGCGTGGTAATCACAAATGTTGCCATGACAACGGGTCTGCCATGACAACGGGTGGCATCTTAGTAAGTTCCCGCCCCCGTTGTGATGTGAAGCCCTCCAAAATGTGGCCGGCGTAATAATGTCAAAACCGAAAAGCCAGTTCAAGGCAAGTATGTTGAACAGGTACGATAAAAAATCCAAATTTTACTTCAACCATGAATGAAGGCAACAACCATATGGACTTTACCTAGATTTCCACTTGAAGAATCAAAAGTGTTTATAAAGAAACAATCAAAGCTCAGAAGTAATGTTATAGTTACAAATATGTATTTACATAAAAACAAAAAACAGCATCAAAAACTGTACAATAGTTTATATATCTTTAGACTGATCATCTTCCTCTAATTTCTTGATTATAAGCTCCAACTAAAAATCATAGCTGTCGGATCTTGGAATATCTAAACATTATTTTGTGACAAATGCAAGTTACAGGGGGTAAAATTTTCCGTCGGAAAAAAAAACATTGGTTTATAAAATAAAAGCGGATCTTGGAATATCTAGATACATGACAAACAAGCTGACATTATTTTGTGACAAATGCAAGTTACAGGGGGTTCCCGACTTACGAAAGCCCGACGAACCTCTCCTACTTACGAACCAGGCGCTGCAGGGACCCTCTGCCATTTTCCGCGGACCTTCGGCTGTTCTGCGCAGCTTTTAACTAATAACTGGTCTAAAATTAAGTATGTTCTTTGCCAATCCATACACCAGGATAAATAAAAAAAAAAAAAAAAACCAAAAAAAAAAAAAGCGTTTGTGTCAGACTGAAACAGCTTCAACAAGTGATACAAAGTGACCTAGAGCAAATATAAAAATAAAGTTGTCACTGTCAGGCAGTTTTTTTTTTTTTAACATTATAACTTCAAGCTGAACTGTGTATGTATAATAATAATATGTACAATCAGAACAGATTTTTCTCTGCTGCAACCACTTTTTGCATTGCACGCAGTTGCAGCATAGTCATGATTCATTTTGGGGGTTAAAACAGGCAGCAACATATTGCCTCTTTACTGTCTGTCAAATGCCTCTGAAAAGCGATCCATGCTCAGCATTTGACAGACAGTAAAGAGGAGCCCATCTCTCCATTTTCCTCCTGCAGTGGTTCCTTATATACTTCAAGGTTGCACTGTCTGGAAAAAGATTGAGAAACACCGACAGAGGAGCCCATCTCTCCATTTTCCTCCTGCAGCTGCTGAATGCCTGTGGAAGGAAGGAGGAGAAGCCGGTTCCTTTATATGCAGCCACCCACTTGTGACCGAGCCCTGGCATTCTGCCCTTCATGGTTTCTTGCATCGGGCCCTGAAGGTTCCAATTACACCACTGGCTTGAAACCATGGAGTTATATTGGCAAGCGTTATATAAATTATGGAAACAGGTGAGGAAGGAGGATCACATCAAAGCTTTATACTGTATATCCTCACAAATCGCAGGATCTTTAAGCCGTAGGCAAATGCGAAAATTGATGGATCGGTGGCAAGAAAGTGCACACAGGAGCAGGATTCCACAGCCTCAAAGCGCACAAATGAAAATCACAAGGAAATGTATAACTCCATTATACAGCAAGACAAAAGCTACCAGTTACCACGATTTTTTTCTGCGAGTGTCCAGTATTTACGAGCCCCGAGCATCAGTCTCCTGTCCTGTACAGTGCATGTGCAATAGAAATTTCCTAAATTAACCCTTTCTACCCAATATGAAATTAAGTTTATTTTTTAGAGAAAAATTAGCAAATAAAATTTACTTACGGGTCTTTCATTTGGATCGATGAAAAATATTTTGATGATGATTTCAAATTCACCCCACCCAGTCTCTGTAATTTCATAAGGAGGCTTGGTAACAACTAAACAAAAAATAAAATAAAAAAATAAATAAAAATTGATGTACTGCAAGTAAAATTTTCCTGCCTTTAAATACATTTTTTTTAAATAAATAAGTAAATACCTCTCAGGGGATTTCCATAACTTTCATGCAACTTAAACTGAATTTTCTTAACATAAGCAGACATGTCCTGAAAACAGAATCAAAAGCATATTAAAATTAGCTCATAAGAATATGATATTAACTATGCATAAGACAATATATTCAGTAACATTTTCTGGAGAGGAATACAGAGTATAGCATTGTGCCCAACTATATAAACATTCTATTTTGGGTTTCCTTGTTTTTAAATCTGTTAATAAAAATCTGAAAGGGTTAAAAAGTACTGCATTCAAATGGCACTTCCTAATTAAGGGAAGGCCTAGGACCCTCGTTACTTTTTTTGCTGTCTACCCACCAGATTTCATGAATAGAGACAAAACAGGACCCATAAGGAACCCCCCCATAGTGAAGAACAGAAGGGAAAAAAGATAGAGATACATTGCTTTTACACAAATACATACATCTGGTCTTCTCTTTTTGGCTGCCAAATCATAGCTTTTCATCAGGCCTCATGCACACAGAGCGTAAAGCAGACATTCAGTCATTTTTTCAACTTTCCATCTATTAAATCTTCTGCTCTTGTTGTTTTAACCTCCCTGTCGGTATTCCAGAGTCTGGCTCGAGGTGGAATTTCAGTACCACTAGCAGTAACCCCGAGCCAGACTCGGGGCTGTATTGCAGGATACAGGGAAAGTTACTTACCTTGTCCCCAGGATTCGGTGATGTCTCCCCGCTGTGTGTACGAGCTGTCTGCTCGTTCGATTCACACAGTGCCGAGTCCCGCCGAGCTACGTTCCCTGCAACGTTGCGAAGCACGGGGCACAGAGATCGGCACCAAAATTCAAAAAAGTAAAAAACACAGTACACTATAATCTTACAGATTACAGTACTGAATAAAAAAAAAAATGCACATCCCCTTTATCCCTAGTGGTCTGTCCAGTGTCCTGCATGCACTGTTATATTATAAATACTGTTGTTTTTTCTGCCTGGAATTTGGAGATTGTCCATAGAAACCAAAAAGTGTCCCTTTGTGCCAAAAGTGGTTTTAGACCAGCTAGAAAACAGCGATAATAAATTAGAATCACTTGCAGAATTAAGCGATAGTGATTTGTGGGGAAATTAGTCATCAAAACACTAAATCTAATGACAGCGACAATTCTGTAACTGAGCAAATTTGTGTTTTTGATTTTATTACATTATTGAAATTTTTTTATTATTTGTTATAATTATTTATAGTTATTTATTATATTATAATTTATGATTTTGTGTTTCAAACTTTATCATACCCGGGATGTCTACTAGACTCTTGTTTGGACAGATTTAAGTGAGTTATTCCTAAGAATTACAGGCCTACAATATAAAAATGCCAAATTTCCATGCAAAATAATTGTACCGCTTTCAGCACCTAAAATCAGAAATAATCATACCGCCAAGGAGGTTAACTTTGGATAGTAAAACATTTTTTTTTTGCCAGTAAATACCTTATACAGCCCACTTCCTGTTTGTCTGGTAAAAAGCCTAGGCTTATGACATCATGCACAGCTCTCATTTTGGTGAGAGTTTGTCAGGAAGGGAGGGGGGCGAGTCATAAGAGGGTCAATGAGAGTTGCAAGCTGCTTTAAAGTTTTAAAGGTTGTTTTTAAAAAAAAAAAAAAAGTCATGGCATACCTGCTCTGTTAAAGGGTTTTGCACAGAGCGGATCTTCTTCTGGGGTGCCCTGGCTCTTCCCTTTCTTTGGGTGCCCCCCCACGGAGAGCAGCTTTCCCCCGGGGCACCCATGTGGGCACGCTCACGAGTCCCACTGCTGTGTCAATTGACACAGACAGCAGGACTCGGCCCGCTCTCCGCGTCACTGGGATTTGATTAACAGCTTCTGGGGCCAATGCTATATAAAAAAATAAAAAAATACACCAAAAAGGTGCGCTCTACGATGATCTTTTGAGACGAAAAAAATGCATGTAAAATGTATTCCAACGGGCAGAATAAATTAATATTCAGGCCAGCAGTATGCATTTAGGCTCAAACATCATATGCACATACATACTTTAACCACTTTAGCCCCAGGAGGATTTGCCTCCCTAATGACCAGGCCATTTTTTTTGCGATAAGTCACTGCGTCGCTTTAACTAACGTGCAACTTTGTACCCAAACAAAATTTACGTCTTTTTTTTTTCCCCCCCACAAATAGAGCTTTTTTTGTAATTTCTGTGGTTTATTTTTTGCGCTATAAAGTAAAAAAAAAAAAAAAAATAGAAAAATGATATATAGATTTTTTTTTTTACTTTTTGCTATAATAAATATCCAAAAAAATTCTTCATCAGTTTAGGCCAATATGTATTCTTTAACATTTTTTTTTTCACCAAAAATATTGCAATAAGCGTATATTGATTGGTTTGCGCAGAAGTTATGGCGTCTGCAAAATATGGAATAGGATTTATGGCTTTTTTTTTTTTTTTTTTTTACTAGTAATGGCGGCGATATGCCATTTTAAGTGGGACTGCGACATTGGGGCGGACAGATCTGACACTTTTTTGGGGACCACTGACATTTCTACAGCGATCAGTGCTATAAAAAACGCACCGATTACTGTATAAACGTCACTGGTAGGGAAGGGGTTAACACTAGGGGGGCGATCAAAGGGTTAAGCGTGTTCCCTAGGTGTGTTTGTAACTGAGGGGGATGTGATTGACTAGAGGAGCAGCCAGACAGCTACTTAGTAGGAACACACGATCTGTCTCTTATTTGTAAGCCCATGTGCATGAGGCCTTAAAAAGCCACTAAATGCTCTCATAGTGCAGGCTGCTAATATCTTGTAATGATTGCAAAAATGATTTTGTCATTCATTCCAAAAATGTTGACCCTAGGGCATGCTGGAACCATTACCCCCTTTCACAAACAGGCCAGGCACATGCTGAAACCCAACCCTAGCTTTGCCAATATCACACACACCTGATACATATTCACTATAACAATGCCTTCTTGGAAGAATAGTCCTGCAAGTAGTTTCTAGTTACACAAAAGTGACATGGAAGGGGAGGAAATATCATCCTCCATTGGCAAACCTAGACGGTAATGGGAAGACCAAGGAATAATTATAACCATATGACCGCTCTGTAACCACAATACCAACAACCATCGGGTTGACCCACTTATATAAACTTTTCCAGGATTGCTACAAGTCACTTGAGATAACGTTGAATTTTCCATACGATTGCCTAGAGACAGTCAGAAATAGCACATGTATACAAAGACGTGTTCTGCTTTCTGACTCATGCTTATAAAGCAATTTCAAAAGGGTATAAAAGTTATTAAACCCAAAACCAAAAATGTAATATATTGCAGCTTACCAATCATTAGAAGTGGCAGCTGCATTAGTATTTTTTTAGGTCCCCCCCCCCATTTTCACCTGGTGATCAAGCCAGTAACACCTCCTGTATTAGAGTGCCTCCACTTTGGATGAAGGAGCACAGGGGCACCTTTGGACAGCAGGATTCTCAGTCTGGGGAGGGTAGTGTAATGCCGCGTACACACGAAGGGACTATCCCGCGGGATTATCCGATGGACTCGAGTCCGGCGCACAATCCCCTCGTGTGTGGGCCTTCGGACTTTTTTTTCCAAAAAGTCCGGCGGACTAGGTTTTAAGTTTTGTTTTAAAATTATCCGCTGGACTTGGCAGTCCGGCGGACAATACGGCCGTCTGTAGTATGGTCCGGCGGACCAAAAAGGACGCATGCTCAGTAGCAAGTATTTTTCTAGTTTTTTCTTTTTCTAGTCCCGTCGTACGTGCTGTACGTCATCGTGTGAACCGCCTGACTTTTAGCGTGATCGTGTACGGTCAAGTCCGTTAGCTTTCAAGTCCGCCGAAGCCCAGCTGGAAAGTCCGGCGGATTGTCTGCTGGACTAGGTCCGGCGGACAAAGTCCCTTCGTGTGTACGCGGCATTAGAAGTACTGGCAGATCTAATTACATTAACAAACTGAAGCCCAATTTCAGCTCACACTGCGGTTACACAAGTAGTTAGTTACAGTAGTGATAAATGGGGAGTACTTGAAATAGTGTGGAAAGTGAGGTCTCCCAGGGTTCTGTCCTGGGACCAATACTATTTAATTTATTCATAAACGACCTGGAGGATGGGATAAACAGTTCAATCTTTGTATTTGCGGACGATTCCAAGTAGGGAAATAACTTCTCCGCAGGATGTGGAAACCTTGCAAGAAGATCTGAACAAATTAATGGGGCGGGCAACTACATGGCAAATGAGGTTTAATGTAGAAAAATAATGCATATGGGTAGCAAAAATATGAATGCAATCTATACACTGGGGGGAGATCCTCTGTAGGGCATCTAGGATGGAAAAGGGACCTGGGGGGTCCTAGTAGATGACAAGCTGAGCAATGGCATGCAATGCCAAGCTGCTGCAAGCAAAGCCAATAGAATATTGACATGCATTAACCACTTCAGCCCCAGACCAATTGGCAGCCAAAGGACCAGGCCCCTTTTTGCGATTCGGCACTGCGTCGCTTTAACTGACAATTGCGCGGTCATGTGACGTGGCTCCCAAACAAAATTGGTGTCCTTTTTTTCCACACAAATAGAGCTTTCTTTTGGTGGTATTTGATCGCCCCTGCGGTTTTTATTTTTTGCGCTATAAACAAAAATAGAGCGACAATTTTGAAAAAAAAATGCTATATTTTTTGCTTTTTGCTATAATAAATATCCCCAAAAAAATATAAAAAAAGACATTTTTTTCCCTCAGTTTAGGCCGATACGTATTCTTCTACATATTTTTGGTAAAAAAATTAGCAAAGATTGGTTTGCACAAAAGTTATAGCGTTTGCAAAATAGGGGATAGTTTTATAGAATTTTTATTAATATTTTTTTTTTTTCACTAGTAATGGCGGCGATCAGCGATTTTTATTGCGACTGCGACATTATGGCGGACACATCGGACATTTTTGGACACATTTTTGGGACCATTGTCATTTATAAAGAAATCAATGCTATTTAAATGCATTGATTCCTGTATAAATGACACATGCAGTGAAAGTTAACCACTAGGGGGAGGGGAGGAGTTATGGGCTGTGACGTGTGTGTTTTTTTTTTACATTAGTGGGCGGGGCTGACGTCTGACGTCATTGATCGGCTTTCCCGATGACAGGGAACAGCCGATCAATGATAGGCAGAGTAGGAAGCGCGTGGAGAGGTTTGTTTACACAGACCTCTCCCCGTTCTTCAGCTCTGTGACCCGATCGCGGGACACCAGCGGCGATCGGGTCCGCTGGTCCCGCGGCCGTGGTCACGGAGCTCCCGACCGGGTCGCGAGCGCAGCGCATGCGCAACCCACGGCCAGGCAATTAAAGGGCCACGTACCGGTACGTGGTTTTGCCTGGCCGTGCCATTCTGCTGACGTATATATGCAGTGGGCGGTCGGGAAGCGGTTAAAAAGGGGATTAACTCCAGAGATTAAACGATAATTCTCCCACTCTACAAGACTCTGGTCCGGCCGCACCTGGCGTATGCTGTCCAGTTCTGGGCACCAGTCCTCAGGAAGGATGTGCTGGAACTGGATAGAGTCCAGAGAAGGGCAACAAAGCTAATCAAGGGACTGGAGGATCTCTGTTACAGGGAAAGACTGCAAGCACTGAACTTTTTCTCTCTGGAGAGGAGATGCTTGAGAGGGGATACGATTTCAATGTACAAATACCGTACTGATGACCCCACAATAGGGATAAAACTCTGTACATGAACCCTTAGTTTGGACATATATGCAACTATGTGGTCATTTGACATAATATTTTCAATAAAGGAATTGTATCCTTCAACAACCAAATGCAATATGACCAGTTTCATCACCGAGGGATCATTGACACTTTGGGGCGCGCAGTTTCCTATGGTGTCCTCATTACGTTGTAGTGGTGCAGGCTGATAAAAAAATAAAAATAAAAAAAATAGTGTGCAGCAAGTACTTTTTTTTAGCGCAGTCGGCTGGGACAGATAAAACCCACATCCCAACAAGGCTGTGAAATAGATCTTAAAGTGCAACTTTAGAAAAAGAAATTGTCGAACAGGCAGAATTTTTAATTCGGAAGAGGCATACCATGTCTCTTCTGCATTAAAGTTTCTTACCTGCATGTCCGCACTGCACATGTGCACATCAGTGTATAATTTTGACATTGCTGAAATAAATGAACGCCTGAGCATACTTGAGTGACAGCATCTCGGGACGGTCAACAAAAACGGCCAAAGATCAGAAGACAGGAGCACACTGAAGATGTCAGCGGCCGGCAGGGGGCTCTGGGACACCACAGCCCTGCAGTAAATGGGAGTATTTTTTGGCTTTAATGAAAGGTCACAAAAAGTGTCCGTTTTACATATGCAATAAACATTACCTCATTACGATATGGCTTCACATAAACAGTCCACTGGTGAGTATGGCCATCTTCTTCTCTCTTCTTACCAAAATATCGTGCCACATTTCCATAGACTATAGGTTTCACAATTGTAACTCCCTAAAAATAAAAGATAAACATATTACAACAGAGTCTATGGGTACATCAGCTATTTCACAAGACTACATATTAAAAAAAATAGCAAAGACAACACACCCCTGGGGCTTGCGTTTCCCTAAAACCACTCCTTATCAGGAAAGAGCACTAACGCCTGCTCACACATTGAAATCGTTACGTCTTACCATAGGTGCAATAATGTTCTCCCACGTCTGCATGGGCTGTGTATAGGGTACAGTAATAGGAATCTTCTAGGGCAGCCCTTCTCAAGCTTTTCAACACAGAGGAACCCTTCAAGTAAGTTTTCACTCTCAGGGAACCCGTCAGAAATTATTTTATCTACAACTCATGATACATTCGTGTGAAGAATGCTCCTTGCACTTTTAGTCATTGGGAAGAATTACCCCCTTACAAATAGCTAAAAGGATCAATATAGTGTCAGTGGGAACTTATCTAAGAGGAAGAAATTGCTCATGGAACCCCAGCAAGGTCTGGATGAACCCTGGTTAGGAACCCTGGTCTAGGAACATAAAAACTGCCGGGACAACTGACCCATCATTTTTCTAGCGTAAACTCCAAACTAAGCCACAGAAGATGGATGTTATTGTGTAATTCCAGAGATATTCAAGTAAGATCTGTGGTGTCACGTGAATGCAAAAATCCTATGCTGAGGGGTTTCTACTCTTTCCGTGCCATACTAGTCAAAGCCGACCTGGGTAGGCGGGAAGGCCAGCCATACACAGTTCGAATCTCGGTTGGTTCAGCAGAAACCGTTAATGGGCAGGCTAAATATATCAAGTTGTTTGATCAACTTGGGTACAACCAATCTGCGGGATCGTCCTGCAAATATCGCTAGCAGCTCCTATAGCCACTAACGATAATCACTCTTCTCCCTGCAAGACAATTTCTGATAGCCCTGTCAACACTGTGTCCATGTGAGAATTATGCAAATTTCCTGCAACTTGTGGTTCCAGAAAACAAAACGCTTTCTGTGAACTGCTTCATAACTCATTTGGAGTACTGGTGCTGCTCTCCATGACCATAACTATAAACACACGAAATTCATCTCTGAAGCTCTGACAAAAAAAAAATAAAAATGCGTCTTCGTGCAGATGATAAACTAGTCTTAGTCGCACTGTCAAACAAAAAACAGAACATCAGTATTTTCACATTACAAGGTTTTCCATTAGTAAACTAAACAGACAGCTAAGCATTCTGTTTTAGGACCTCTTTAAATATTTTGACAGTATTATATATTTCTGGTAAAGTACCCAGTTGTGTGGCGTACTATTTTCACCCAGTAGGTGGAGCCAGTGGATCCTGAGGTTACAATACAGGTACTTTGCATTGCACCACAGCTGTGCCAAGGGGATTGAGCCAAGTTAGAGGGGTTCATTGGTAGAGTGCAGGCCCAAATCAAACCAGCAGCTCCTTCGGGGGTCAGTGCTACACCTAATTGGGGTATCCCCTGGGATTTCTAGGTCTCGACCACAGTTTCCAGACAGAAGTTCCAATAGCCCCCATCACAGAACCGCCCATACATTTCATGGGCCTCATTGTGAAACTCTTCCACCTCAGTACAATTCCTCCGTGTACAGAGGAATTGGGCAACTGGAATCCCCTGTATGAGCGATTTTGGATGATGACTCGAAGCCAAGAGAAGAGTATTTGCCACAGTCTTCTTCCTAAAGGTTTTAGTAGACAATTTACCATTTTTAACAGAAATGGCTAGGTCAAGGAAGGGGAGAACCTCAGTATCAAATGAGAAAGTTAACCGTACGTTTCTATTATTCCCATTTAGTTCCTCAATGAACAATTTTAGTTCCTGAGTAGTCCCTTCCCAGATCATGAACACATTGTCGATGTACCTCAGCCACAGACGACAGTGACTGAGGTATATGGAAGAGGTGAACACCAGGTCCTCCTCCCACAGTCCCAGATGCAGGCATAAGACGAAGAACCTCTGATCTGCTGGTAATTCATGCCCAAGAATTGGGAAGATCTCTCATTTGGGAGATCTCTCTGTCTATGGTGTATGAGAGTGTTGTACGATTGGGTGTGGTGGCCACCTTTGTTCAATTAAGACCAACATGTCTTCATTTTTATTATGTGTGCCAAATTCGGAGTATTTATATAAACTTTCTAAATTTATATGTGGTTAATCAATAGAGATATTTAGTTAAATAAACCGGTCTTTCCTTTTAGAAGAGTACCTTTGGGAATCTTCCCCTTTTTTTCCCTTATCATACAGATATTGTCTTTTTATGGTGTAGGGAATCGCCGGCTGAAAAACAATCATAGCGGCTGTTCAGCAGCATGATCGTTCTTACGGGCGGCGAGGGGGAGGACTCTCCAGTGCTACTACCGACTCATCACTGCCATCGGTGAGTCGGAGAACGATCCGCTGGCCCCGGATGTTTACCATAGAGATTTCCGGCAAGACCAGATGGTTGCCAGAGTCTCTATGATGGTTCGGAGGCCAGGCGCGATGTTATGATGTCATGCCCGGCCTCTGCATTCAAACAAACAGCTGGGAAGCTGAGATAATTTATTTATTTATTTATTTTCTCAGCTGTCCCAGCCTAGAGGTGAGATGTGGGGTCTTATTGACCCCATATCTTACTGTAATTAGGATCAATCATGCCATATTGCCATTACAAGGGATTTTTTTTTTAAATGTCAAACTAAAAAAAAAAAAAAAAAAAAATGGAAAGTGTCCCTGTCCCGTGAGCTTGCACGCAGAAGCGAACACACACGCAAGTCCCACCCACATATG
This sequence comes from Lithobates sylvaticus, assembly GCA_028564925.1. Classification (NCBI taxonomy): domain Eukaryota; kingdom Metazoa; phylum Chordata; class Amphibia; order Anura; family Ranidae; genus Lithobates; species Lithobates sylvaticus. The sequence continues at coordinate 387,793,571 of CM053029.1, read as the reverse complement.
AAAACAGTGTTCAAACCACATATGTGAGGTATTGCCGCGAACATTAGGAGCGAGACCAATAATTCTAGCCCTAGATCTCCTCTAACTCAAAAGATGTAACCAGTAAAAAAAAAAAAAAAAATAAAAAAAAAAAAAAAAATAAAGCGTTGCCTATGGGGATTTTTAAGTACCGAAGTTTGGCACCATTCCACAAGCGTGTGTAACTTTGAAGCGTGACATGTTAGGTATCCATTTACTCACCGTAACTTCATCTTTCACATTATGCATGAAATTGGGCTAACTTTACTGTTTTTTTTTTTAAAGCACAAAACTATTTTCCCAAAAAAATGAAGTTGTACAAATACCGTGCAAGATAAAACGTTTTTAGCAGAGACCCATTGTATTCTCTGGGGTCTCTGCTAAAAAAATCATCATGTAATTTCCTAGCAACAAGATGATTTTTTTTCCATGTAGGAGAAGTGTCAGAATTGGCCTGGGTGGGTAAAGACGGCCCTGAGTCTAGGGGTGTGTAGGTGACCAGCACAGGACACACCTCCTCTGTGAGGAGACTTGTAGCTTCCCCCCCCCTGTGGTTCCCGTGTCTCGGCCCATAAACGTGATAATATAGAAGGCAGCCCCGTCCGTACAGAGCAGCCCTCCATACACGAGCCCCCCACACAAAGGCCCGCCATAGCACGGAGCCCCCACCGCGGACACACACCGCTCCCCGGCCCCTCACCTTCACTCTCCCTCCGGAGTCCGGCCCGAATTCAGCCATCCTCTTGAACATATTGCCGCGGGAGGCGGCCGGGGAGGGGCAAGAGCAGCTCACACCGGAGCCAGCGCCTCACACACCATCCAACGAGCACACAAAGCCGAGCAGATAGCGGGGAGCGCACATAGTGTGCGGCCAATTTCAGCGACACGAACGGACAGGGATGTCCACAGACAAACCCTCCGCCGCAATCTGCGCCCCCCTCTTCTATTGTCATCATGGTACAATCCAGGCAAACCCGCCACTGCCAGGCCGCATGGAGAAGAGGCGGGGCAGGGCGGAGCCTGATGGCGATGGGTCCTGATTACCAGAGCCTGTGGAGGAAGGTTGGGGCGGGTCTATGGGCGGTGTCCTCAGTTTGGCGTCTGCTCTGTCTCTGCTTATAGTACAGCATCTTATTAGAATGGGGTTTGGAGATTGTGGGGCAACGTTCTTTGATCAGTGGTCTCCTGTAATCAGTGTTCACTGATCAAAAGTCTCCTACAATCGGTGTACTCTGATCAGTGGTCTCCTGTAATCAGTGTTCACTGATTAAGTCTCCTACAATCGGTGTACTCTGATCAGTGGTCTCCTGTAATCAGTGTTCACTGATTAAGTCTCCTACAATTGGTGTACTCTGATCAGTGGTCTCCTGTAATCAGTGTTCACTGATCAAAAGTCTCCTACAATCGGTGTACTCTGATCAATGGTTTCCTAAATTCAGTGTTCACTGATCAAGTCTCCTACAATCGGTGTTCTCCAACCAGTGGTCTCATGTTATTTGGGTTTTCTCTGGTCAGTGGTCTCCTGTAATCGGTGTACTCTGATCAGTGGTCTCCTATAATCAGTGTTCACTGATCAAAAGTCTCCTACAATCGGTGTTCTCTAATCAGTGGTCTCCTGTAATCGGTGATCTCTGATCAATGGTCTCATGTTATCAGTGTTTTTTGAGCAATGGTCTTCTGTAATCAGTGTTCTCTGATCAATGGTTTCCTGTAGTCGGTATTCTCTAATCATTAAGGATGAGCTCCGGCGTGTTCGCACAGCCCACATGCAGAACCCATCAGGAAGTCGGCACTGCCCTGCGCTAATCACAGGCAGTGAGACACTGTCCCAATGCGCGACTGCAGAGAAATTAGGGAAATGTCTGACTGCCTGTGCTTAGCGCAGTGTCGACTTCCTGGCGGCTCTGCACGTGGGCTGTGCGAACACGCCGGAGCTCATCCTTACTAATTAGTGGTCTCCTGTTATTTAGGTTTCCTCTGATCAGTGGTCTCCTGTAATCAGTGTTCACTGATCAAAAGTCTCCTACAATCGGTGTACTCTGATCAATGGTTTCCTAAATTCAGTGTTCACTGATCAAGTCTCCTACAATCGGTGTTTTCCAACCAGTGGTCTCCTGTTATTTGGGTTTTCTCTGGTCAGTGGTCTCCTGTAATCGGTGATCTCTGATTAATGGTCTCCTGTAATCTGTGTTTTTTGATCAGTGGTCTCCTATAATCAGTGTTCACTGATCAAAAGTCTCCTACAATCGGTGTTCTCTAATCAGTGGTCTCCTGTAATCGGTGATCTCTGATCAATGGTCTCATGTTATCAGTGTTTTTTGAGCAATGGTCTTCTGTAATCAGTGTTCTCTGATCAATGGTTTCCTGTAGTCGGTATTCTCTAATCATTAAGGATGAGCTCCGGCGTGTTCGCACAGCCCACATGCAGAACCCATCAGGAAGTCGGCACTGCCCTGCGCTAATCACAGGCAGTGAGACACTGTCCCAATGCGCGACTGCAGAGAAATTAGGGAAATGTCTGACTGCCTGTGCTTAGCGCAGTGTCGACTTCCTGGCGGGCTCTGCACGTGGGCTGTGCGAACACGCCGGAGCTCATCCTTACTAATTAGTGGTCTCCTGTTATTTAGGTTTCCTCTGATCAGTGGTCTCCTGTCATCGGCGTTCTCTGATCAATGGTCTCCTGTCATCGGCGTTCTCTGATCAATGGTCTCCTGTAATCTGTGTTCTTTGACCAGTGGTCTCCTGTAATCGGTGTTCACTGATCAAAAGTCTCTTACAATCGGTGTTCTCTAATCAGTGGTCTCCTGTTATTTGGGTTTTCTCTGATCAGTGGTCTCCTGTCATCGGCTTTCTGTGATCAATGGTCTTCTGTAATCGATGTTCTCTGGTCAGTGGTCTCCTGTAATCGGTGTTCTCTGATCAGTGATCTCCAGATCAGATGGTTAGAGGCTGCAGAGGGCACAATACAGCAGATGAGTAGAGGCTGCAGAGGACATGATACAGGACATGGTTAGAGGCTGCGGAGGACATGATACAGGACATGGTTAGAGGCTGCTGAGGACATGATACATGACATGGTTAGAGGCTGTGGAGGACATGATATAGGATATGGTTAGAGGCTGCAGAGGGCACAATACAGCAGATAAGTAGAGGCTGCGGAGGACATGATACAGGACATGGTTAGAGGCTGCGGAGGACATGATACAGGACATGGTTACAGGCTGCGGAGAACATGATATAGGATATGGTTAGAGGCTGCAGAGGACATGATACAGCAGATGGTTAGAGGCTGCGGAGGACATGATACAACAGATAGGGGGTGCGGAGGACACGATACCGGATATGTTTGGAGGCTGCAGAGGACACGATACAGGACATGGTTACAGGCTGCAGAGGACACGATACAGGACATGGTTAGAGGCTGCGGAGGACACAATACAAGACATAGTTAGGGGCTTTGGAGGACACAATACAGCAGATGGTTAGAGGCTGCAGAGGACATGATACAGCAGATGGTTAGGGGCTGCAGAGGGGTACAGGATATGGTTAGAGGTCTCCTGTAATCTGTGTTCTCTGATCAATGGTCTCCTGTAATCGGTGTTCTCTGATCAATGGTCTCCTGTAATCAGTGTTTTTTGACCAATGGTCTTCTGTAATCAGTGTTCTCTGGTCAATGGTCTCCTGTAATCCGTGTTCTCTGATCAGTGATGGTCAGAGGCTGCCGAGGACATGATACAGCAGATAGTTAGGGGCTGCGGAGATCTCAAAACAGGATATGTTTGGAGTCTGTGGAGGACATGATACAGGGCATGATTAGAGGCTGCAGAGGACACAATACAGCAGATGGTTAGAGACTGCGGAGGACATGATACAGCAGATGGTTAGGGGCTGCAGGGGATATGATACAGGACATGGTTAGAAGTCTCCTGTAATCGTTGTTCTCTGATCAATGATCTTGTGTAATCAGTGTTCTCTGATCAATGGTCTCCTGTAATCGTTCTCTGATCAATGGTCTCCTCTAATCCGCGTTCATAGTTAGAGGCTTTGGAGGACACGATACAGCAGATAGTTAGGGGCTGCTAAGGACATGATACAGCAGATGGTTAGTGGCTGCGGCGGACATGATACAGCAGATGGTTAGGGGCTGCGGAGGACATGATACAGCAGATGGTTAGGGGCTGCGGAGGACATGATACAGCAGATGGTTAGGGGCTGCGGAGGACATGATACAGCAGATGGTTAGGGGCTGCAGAGGATATGATACAGCAGATGGTTAGGGGCTGCGAAGGACATGATACAGCAGATGGTTAAAGGCTGCGGAGGACAGGATACAGCAAAAGGTTAGGGGCTGTGGAGGACATGATACAAACAGTCTGCTGACCTGTCTGTACCTCCTCAAGTCTTGACAAGTCCATCCAGCAGTTCCAACGTCTTTCTCCAGCAGTCCAAGCCACCTGTGCTGTGCTCAGAGTGTACATAAGCCATTGGGCCGACCGCCGAGTCCAGACTCCAGCCATGGATGGATGGTGCAGGCCAGGGTCTGATCTCTGGATCAGGACAGGAGGCATGCCCTCTGATGTGTGGCCCTTCATCCAAAAATGGTGCCATGATGTCATTGACTCGCTGCGCATTACATAAACATTGGCATAGTGTCAAAAATGACTGGGTGTTTGGGTCGGTGCTCCCTGATAAACCCCAGGTAGTTTTCAGAGGAGTTTCCTCAATAAAGACGTTTGTGGCCCCTAGTGTCTGTGACCCTCCTAATAACAGACCTATGTTCTTTCAGAATCTAGTAGGCTATTACAGATGCAAGAAATGTGCGGTCTGTTCTGTTAATGCAATCAGAGATAAAAAAAAACAACATTTTAACTCTAATAGTACCTCTCATGAGTTCTCGATAAAGTCGTTTATCACCTGTTCCACCCCTGGTGTTGTATATCTTCTGACCTGTCCATGCGGACTTCAATATGTGGGACGTACTGTCTGGCCACTACAGGTCAGATTAAATGAACATATAGGGAACATCAGGAGAGGTTTTAACCACATCAATACTAGGCACTTTTGCCCCCTTCCTTCCCAGACCAATTTTCAGCTTTCAGCGCTCTCACCTTTTTACTGACAATTGCGCGGTCATGTTACACTGTACCCAAATGAAATTTTTATAATTTTGTTCGCACAAATAGAGCTTTCTTTTGGTGGTATTTATGCACGACTCTGTTTTTAATTTTTTGCGATATAAGCAGAAATTTGGAAAAAAAACAATATTTTCTTTATTCTATTTTAAAAGAAAACCAATAAAATCTAATTTTGTCATAAATTTAAGCCAAAATGTATACTGCTACATGTTTTTGGTAAAAATCCTGTTAAGTGTATAATAATTGGTTTGTGTGATCACGGACAGATGTACGCAAATGATCATGTACAGATGTGCGCAGGTGATCACAGACGTATGTGTGCAAATGATCATTGGGACATGTAATTTTACTGTTATATATGTGGGGGACATGTGTTTTGGGGATCATTACTATGTGGGTACATGTGTTTTGGGGACATGTGTTTGGGGGACATTGTGTGTTTACTGTGTGTTTTACATGTGTGGTGACATGGGTGTTTACACTAGACTGGTGATCAGTGAGTAAAAAGCTGTAAAAAAGAGCTAATACTGATCTTGCAGAGATCCGCTCTCCTCGACGACATCAGTGTGAGGAGAGCCGATCGCCTAGAACCGGCTGTTTGTTTACATCACATGACGGCCGTGATTGGACACGGCCGTCATGTGATCAGGAGGGCCAATCACAGAGCCCTCCTGCCGATCTAAGATGCGCCGTGTCCGGGCGGCACGAGCGCACCGGGATTGCGCTGCTGCGCAGGAACGCGCGCGCGCGATCCTGATCCTTCTGAGGGACGTTCCTGAATGTCCACTCAGAAGGAGAGATAGCTCACTCAGCCGTTTATGTGCAGTGGCCAGGTGGGAAGTGGTTTCAAGACACTATCAAGACCGTTTCAAGACACTATCTTGAAGTACACAAACAGGACAATAAGGGGACCTCGTTTGTTGGTATAGACAGACTTAAATTATCTTGGAGAGGGGGGCCTAAGCGTTGCGTTATCTCCAAGCTTGAAATGGGGTGGATCTACAAAATTAGATGTCTCAGACCCCTCGGGCTTAATGTAGATATAGAAATCAATGCCTTGATTGATAATGCTTAATACGGTATTTATTATGTTTGGAATATGATATGTCTGAATTTGTACACACTGGTTTGGGAGAACACCATCCGGACATGACACGAGTCACCTAATATATCGCCTAATATTTGGGGGTTTATTATGGGGATTTTCTTTCCCCGTTTGCTGTTCCTAAATTATTCCGGTGTCAGATCACCTGAGAGCAGGTGACAGGTGCACTCTGTAGGAGTCGGAAGTGCACCGCTAGGTAGTGGACCTTAGGACTGACTGCTGCGGATTGTACCCAGGGAGATTCAAGACACAGGTCTACTGGATCACTAACACAGATCCCAGTGGGAGCTAGAGCATAGATTCCCCAGGGCGCGGAGTCTAAGAGCCAGCAGGTGTTCGCCAGTGCCTCCAGTGGTGAGGATGGACTTCGCTGCAGTCTGGCTCCAGGTCGCGGCCCCCGGGGTCTCACAGCTCACGCTCACAGTAGACTACAGGAGCAGGAAGCAGCAGGCTGGAATGACAAGGATAGTAAGGGGATAAGGCAGAGGTCAGGGCAACTAGCAGACAGGAACAACAGAGTACACGCCAAAGGTTCAGGGTCACAGGCAGACAGGGATGGTCGGGGACATGCCAAAAGGTCAAGGTCACAAGCAGACAGGAATCGTTGAGAACACGCCAAGGTCGTTAACGGAGACAAATGTAGAGCACACGGCAAGCAGGAAACAGGAAGCCGACTACACCATGGATACACAATGGTTGATCAGCACCACTGGCTTGCAGTGCACAGGTTAATATAGGGTTCCCTGATAGGGCCTGGGGTGGAGCCATGCTTAGAGGAGAGGTTATAAAAACCACCAGGTGGAAGTGGCTGGCCTCTTAGTCTGAACACATGAGGAGAGGTAAGCAAACAGAGGAAGATTACTGCATAACCATGACATCCGGGTTGTGCCCATTTTTCTATTGATATAGATATTTTTTATATCTATGACTAGATGTTTTTTATATAATGTCTGGAGTTTTTTAAATAAAGTCTAGATTTTTGCTCTCATCAATTTTTTGTTCTTGCAGTTTTATGGGTGTCTATATTGTGAGATAACCCTATATACATGTATCAATATATTTTACGCATTTGTGGTTTGCACCACTTTTTCATTGTTCCAATTTTTGGTTTCTGTTTTTCCTCTTCCGTAGAACACTTTAAACGTGATGTGCGTCAGGTTGAAGTCTGGTGTCCTCTCACGCTAAGTGTTGTTAGGTGTTGATCATGTGACGATATCCAGGCCATAACGAGGCTTGGTTTCTGTCAGGTGGTATAAAGGTGATGGTTTCAGTGTGTCGCCCGTGCCCCTTTAAAGACGTCAGCTCTGACGAAACGTGTAGGGCAGAGCTACGTAATGTCGCCGTTACGCCATTACGCCCCATGTGACTTTGATACACGGGTGTTCGTCTTTTTAGCATTTTAAGCTTGCCGGCTATTTTTAATGTATTGTGCAGTGGATGCAAGTCCCCATTTTTTGTTTTGTCACTCTGTGCAATAAACCCCTTTTTTACGATATCACACTATTGGAGTTTTTTACTTCACTTATACTCATCGCCCTTCGGGTTATCAAGTGGCAGCTCTGACTGGGAGCGTTCTTTTTTTCCCTGCCTTGGATCATCACAGAGACGTGAGGCTACGGAACAACAGGAGATCCATCTTGCCCATGCAGAGGGCTATATCTGTTTGCTATTTTGACCTCGCTATCCAGGGGGTCCACCGTTTCTGGTAAGGGCATTTACATATCAACTGTGACCCACCATTATTTGGGGATTCCTCTCACATCCTTCCTCCTCCCCCTTTCCGGTGAAGGTGGCTGAATTTTGGACATTAATTTTCCTTATTGGATTTACTTTTTTTTCACCATTGTTTTATTATCATAATAATTCTTCTGAATTGATTACGGACTTTTTTCTTTTCACCAAGTGTCTGTTGATTTCACTTACGTACTCAATATACTGTTTTTAATAAGGAGATTTTCACGATTGTTTATCTCTCATGTTTATGGTCATTTTCATATTTTGAGTGCTCACACTTATAAGCGCAACTTATTTGTTTTTATGATTACTATACACCATATGGATATTTGATGTTTTTTGTTGCAGCTGTTTTTATTAGATTTGTTTGCTCTCGAGCTCAGATTTACCTTCTACACTTTAAAATTTTCGATGCATTTTAAGTAATTTAACTTTGTCGATAGCATGTCATAATGATGAGTGGAATTAAGTATAGTACTCTATTATGCGTAAGCTAAAACAATGGGGTGGGGGTCATTGTGCTCCAGGGTACACGAGATTGGTTGCATGCAGAAATACATTTAAATGCATTAACCACTTCAATACCAGGCACTTAGACACCTTCCCGCCCAGACCAATTTTCAGCTTTCAGCGCTGTCGCACTTTGAATGACAATTGCGCGGTCACACAACGCTGTACCCAAACAAATTTTTTATCATTTTGTTCCCACAAATAGAGCTTTCTTTTGGTGGTATTTGATCACCTCTGCGATTTTTATTTTTTGCGCAACAAATAAAAAAAGACCGAAAAATTTGAAAAAACAAGTTTTTCTTTGTTTCTGTTCAATTATTTTGTAAATAAGTACGTTTTCTTCTTCAATGATGGACACTGATATGGCTGCACTGACGGGCACTGATAAGGCGGCACTGAGGGGCACCGATGAGGTGGTACTGATGACGTGGCACTGACGGCCACTGATGATGGGCACTGATAGGTGGCACTGATAGGTGGCACTGGTATGCGGCACTGATGGACACTCATATATGGCACTGATGGGCACTCATATGTGGCACTGATGGGCACTCATAGGCGGCACTGATGGGCACTTATGGGTGGCACTGATGGGCATGGATGGGCACCGATAGGTGGCACTGTTGGACACTGATGGGTGGCACTGACACTGATGGGTGGCACTGATGACACCGATGAGTTGCATTGCTGGGTGATGGGTGGCACTGATTGCTACTTGATGGTGCCAGTCAGTGCCCATTTGTGGGCACTGACTGGCACAGATTGGGCATCATTTGCACATGTGGATGGCCAGGGGGTACATACCTGGCCATCCACATGTTGCCCACTTCCCTGGTGGTCCTAGAGGAGTTCATGGTGGTCCAGTGTGGGCCGGAGGCTCTTTACCGAGATCAGTGTAGCGGTGTGTAGCGGACACACCGCTCCACCGATCGCCGCGATGCGCGCCCCCACGGGCGCGCGGCAGCATGTTATCCTGAAGGACGTCATATGACGCCCAGTCAGGATAACGGAACCACTTTCCGGACGTCAATATGCTATTGACCGGGCGGGAAGTGGTTAATCAAATCCACTTTTTTTTTATGGATATGGATGAATGTTTTTAGATGCAAAGCACTTGAAAACCTTTGGTAAAACACCCACCTGTCATCTGTTTGAGATGGAAGGCTTCCAAATGCCACAGATTTCTCAAAACTTAATTAATCACCATGCATATGACTAACAACCTACAATGACCATAAAAAAAAAAAAACCTATAGTTCCTTTTCTGTAATTCTGAAAATTATACCCATATGATGTCATCCTATTCCTGGAAGCTATTTATCATTAAATTGAATCACTGGTTTAACACCATAACAACTATTAAAGGGAATGTATAGTGCTTTTGTATAAATTACTTTTCTTTTAATGTTAAGAAATAGTTTTTTTATTAGAAAAATAAAATTTGCATATTACTATTTTGTATTCTCCTTTAACCACTTTCCGACCGGCGCACGACGATGTACGTCCTTTTTTGAAGAGGGATATCTCGGTAACGGCAGCAGCTGCTGCCACAACCGAGGTATCCATCTATTCAGGCGCCGGTCGGCTGTCCGATAATGGTGGTCATCGCGGCGGATTCGCCGAGAGATCACCGTTATCGGCGGCGGGAGAGGTGCCCCCCCCTCCCGCCGCTTACCGGAACCGTCGGCAGCGGCGGAGGCGATCGGGTCCGTTCCCCTCCTGTGTCTAGAGATGAGTGGCGCTAAGATGGCCGCCACTCATCTCTATACCATAGGAGGGCGGAAGCGACGTCAAAAACGTCACTTCCGCCCATACCTCTTAAAGAGGAATTTTCAAATGTCATTTTTTTAAATGACATTTTTTTTTTTTTCATTGAAGTCCAAATATGAGATCTGAGGACTTTTTGACCCCAGATCTCATATTTAAGGGGACCTGTCATGCTTTTTTTCTATTACAAGGAATGTTTTACATTCCTTGTAATAGGAATAAAAGTGAGCCAATTAATTTTTTTTTAAAAAACAGTGTAAAAATAAATAAAATCAAGAAAAATAAATAAGAAAAACAAAAAAAATTTTTTTTAAAGCGCCCCGTCCCGACGAGCTCGTGCGCAGAAGCGAACGCATACGTGAGTAGCGCCCGCATATGAAAACGGTGGTCAAACCACACATGTGAGGTATCGCCGCGATCGGTAGAGCGAGAGCAATAATTATAGCCATAGACCTCCTCTGTAACGCAAAATATGCAACCTGTAGAATTTTTTAAACGTCGCCTATGGAGATTTTTGAGGGTAAAAGTTTGATGCCATTCCACGAGCGGGCGCAATTTTGAAGCGTGACATGTTAGGTATCAATTTACTCGGCATAACATTATCTTTCACAATATATAAAAAAATTGGACTAACTTTACTGTTGTCTTATTTTTTTATTCAAAAAAGTGAATTTTTTCCAAAAAAAGTGCGCTTGCAAGACCGCTGCGCAAATACGGTGTGAAAAAAAGTATTGCAACGACCGCCATTTTATTCTCTAGGGTGTTAGAAAAAAAACAATATATAATGTTTGGGGGTTCTAAGTTTTTTTTCTAGCAAAAAAAAATGTTTTAAACATGTAAAACACCTAAAATCCAAAACGAGGCTGGTCTTAAAGTGGTTAAACCAGCAAGTAAAGGTATAGGCTCCTTTTCACATCTTTTCCTGTTTTTTTCTAACCTCTTTGTTGACAAATGTCTATAGACCTTAATAGCTCAAGCTACAGTGCCTTGAAAAAAGTATTGATACCCCTTAAAATTGTCCACATTTTGTCATGTTACAACCAAAAATGTAAAAGTATTTTATTGGGATTTTATGTGATAGACCAACACAAAGTGGTACATAATTGTGAAGTGGAAGGAAAATGATAAATGGTTTTCAAATGTTTTTTTTTCAAAAAATTTACGTTTTGGGTTGTAACATGACAAAATATGGAAAGTTTCAAGGGGTATGAATACTTTTTCAAGGCACTTTAAGTGTTGCAAATACAAGAGCAGTGACTCTTGCAGTGACTTACCTTTATAGGACAACTCAATCCAAGGCTTTAGACCAGGGTTATGCAATTAGCGGACCTCCAGCTGTTGCAAAACTACAAGTCCCATCATGCTCTGCCTCTGGGTGTCATGCTTGTGGCTGTCAGAGTCTTGCTGTGCCTCATGGGACTTGTAGTTCTGCAACAGCTGGAGTTCCGCTAATTGCATATCCCTGCTTTAGACTGACAAAGTGAGCCTCAAATCAGGAAGCATATTTTGTGCTGTCTCTTTAGCCAACACATGGTGCTCTGGAAAATACTTTAAATATTTCTAAAACAAAGGCCATCCTTTTATAGTGAAAAAAACTCAAACAACAGTTTAAAACATGTAAAATCTACCAAAAAGGTTTTTGTGGTCTCTTTAGTCCTGATGCCTACAGTGACATCACTTCTGTCCTCCTGACACCTTCAAAGCCTGGAAATAAAGTAAGAGTAAAATCTCCCCAAAAGGGACACAGAAAGCAGTATAAACATGAAAGTCACTGTTGAAAACTGGTTAAGCTGGGCTCTAGTATTAAGGGATAAAAAAAGTACAGTAAACAATAGCAACTGTTGACCCAAAGACTAAAGTAACAATAATGCATATAATCTGCGCTTTATGCATAAAAGTGTCAAAAATTTCAACCCAGTTTTTCAACATACAATGCTATTCTACAGCAGTCCATCTACACTCTGGAACACATAAAATGTTGAGTAACATACTCCTTCTTCTAAAGCCTCATAAACACGATCGTACTTTGTACAAACTATCCCGTGGATTTTTGTACAAAGGGCGTCGGCCGTGAACTTGTACTGTTTTGCATACACACGGCAGGACTTTTTCAGCCAACTTTCACCAAATCACGTGTTTTTTCTGCTCTTTACCGCCACCTTTGGTCAACTTCTGTATTGTTGTGTGATCTTTTGCATTGGTTCTGAGCATGCGTGTTTGTACTTTGAACAAACGTCCTATGGTTTTCTGTACACACGATCGGACTTTGCTCCATCGGACTTTTGTTGCCAGAAAGTTTGTCCGTTCACATAGCCAACAAAAGTCAGATGAAAACCGAAAAAGTTTGTCCGATGGAGCGTACACACGGTCGGATGTTGCCTTAAAACAGCTAATTTGCATGTTTGTTGTCAAAAAGTTTGATCGTGTGTATGGGCTTTTAAAGTAACCTTCCATTAAAAAGGCAAAGTTCAATTATTTTCACATGGTGACCCCCGCCCCCTTATGATGTCACAGTCCCAGCATCCATCCTTTCCCCAAGGCACCCCCCATGTTGAGGGCACGCGGCCTGGTACGGCTCAAGAGGGGGGGGTGCTCGCTCGTCCCCACCCCTTTCCTGACCGCCGGGCTGCGTGCTCGGACAAGGGTCTGATATGGATATGGGGGACCCCCACGCCGTTTTTCCGGCGTAGGGATTCCCCTTTAAATCCATACCAGGTGACGGGGCTAGCGAGGTGTCAATCTCGCCCATCGAGGCGGCGACATTGACTTCCTTCGCTAGTCCCGTCTACCTGGAGTCACTTTTCTCCGTGTGTGGGGCAAGTCCGTTCATTTCAAAAGCCCCGCAGACTAGAACACACGCGGCCGGATTGTCCGCCGGACTGCTGAGTCCAGCGGACAATTTTGAGTTAAAACTTCAAACTAAGTCCGCCGGACTTTTGAGCAGAAAAAGTCAGCCTGAGCCCACACACGGGCGGATTGTCCGGCGCACTCTAGTCCGGCGGACAATCCCGTGGGATAGTCCGATCGTGTGTACGGGGCATTACACTTTTTGTCCTCCAGACTGTACATACTAAGTTCCTGAAATCTCTCCTAATATGTTTTATCCCTCAAACCATTTCTGTTGCCCGTCTCTGGAGTCTTCTTATTTCTATTCTGTGTACACCACTTGTCCAAATAGTGAGTGCATATACAATTGTTATCAATAATTATTTTCTATGGTGTTTGCATGAATAGTATGTAAACGCCCCAGGGACAGTCAGAGAATTTACTTGTTGAAAGATGCTGAAAGTGTTTTGTAAAACCTGTATTAAAGGGAAAAAACTTTGATCAAAAAGACCTTCTTATTTGCTTTCAGTATAATTGTCACACTCAGCTCAGTTCATTGTTCTATTCTTCCATATATACTAGGTGTGATTTTGACAAGAGATTCTGTGTATTTTTCATATATATTTTAATTAATTTCAATTAATTGCCAGTGCATACAGACAGGCAGCTTTTACAGAATTTTGCCGCTTTAAAAGTACAAGGATTTTCTTTTATAGACCATAAATGATTCAATAGTTATTCTGAATTCCTGATATCAGCAAATAAAAAAAATCAGAGAATTCTACTATTTCATTATTCTTACAGCCGATGCAATAAACTACAGCTCCCATCACATGCTCAATGTAGCATTATGAAACATATCTTGTTGACCAGTTCCATATTGTATAGATGTTTTGAAATCATATTTCAACACTATAACGTTTTTTTTTGTTGCAAGAACCACATGAACAGATGTTGTGTGACACCAAGAAAGAGGGGAAATCACAGCTAAACCGCTCATTCTAAAAATAAATGTTTTTTAGTCCAGACCATAATAAATACAGTAAATAATGAACAAACATATTACACATTGGGGTTGATTTACTACAGGCATATACACTGTGCATTTTACATTTTAGCAGTTGCTCCAGAGCTTAGTAAATGAGCAGAATCTCTGCTGACATCCATCATCCATTTATGTGCAAGCAAAAATGCTGTTTTTTTTTTTTTCTTCCTTGCATGTGATCGGGTATTCTTTGGAAAGTGAAGCTTTACCTCATTTACTAAGCTCTGCAGCAACTGCATTTGCAGAGTGCAACAGTCTATTTGCCTTTAGTAAATCAACCTCATTATCTTTAAGAAGGCAAAAACATACACAAAGAGAAGTAAAGCTGGACAGATACAGGATAAGAAAATAGAAAAAACTCGAGGGGGCGCATGCGCGGCAGCCGAGACGAGCGGTAATGCCGTCTTAGAGCTCCGCTCCTGAGAGGACTTCGCCGGCGGACTACGGGTCCCAGCGGCACCGCGAACGGTGCCAAAGTAAGGACACACTACCACCCACGACCCCAGGTGTAACTACAATGGTCCTACGGGGCTCAAAGGCTAAATTTAAAGCCTGTATGGCTAAATCAGCGCCGGCCAGGCAAACGGCCAAGATGGCGGCCGTTATCTCCTCACAGAGCAGCACTCAGCGCTCTAACCCTATTACAACCCAATTGATTAATAACTCTGGGGATTCTGAATTAGATGCTGAGGGCTCTCAGTATGAATTACATGCTGATATATTTCAAAGATTTGAAAAAATGTTGAATAAAGCTTTAAAGAGTACCTCAGACCGTATTACTGAAAAATTAACCAAGGAAATTAGAGAGCTGGGACAAAGAACCGCTGAGTTAGAATTAAGGGTAGATGAAATTGATAGTCATACACAGCATTATACGTCTGAGATGGAGAATCTTAAAGAGGAAAATATTTTACTACAGTCACGTTTGGAAGACCAGGAGAATAGGGACAGAAGATCGAACTTAAGAATCAGAGGGATCCCTGAGTCTGTAATTGACCTGTATGCCACTATGATAGTGTTATTTCAGGAACTGCAGCCAGGTATTCCGGTAGATAGACTGGAACTTGACAGAGTGCATAGAGCTTTGGCCCCTCGCAAAACAAACGGTCCTCCCAGGGATATAATTGCTAAATTCCATTATTACAGATCTAAGGAACAAATACTTGCCGCAGCTAGGGGTAAAGAATCCCTGAATTTTCAGGGTCATACATATCAGCTATTTGCAGACATCTCGCCATTAACTGTAGCTAAACAGCGTGCACTCAAGCCCCAATTGCAGATATTACAACAACATCAGATCACCTATCATTGGGGATTCCCTTTCTCCCTGCGATTCACACATCTTGAAACCAAATATGTCTGTCGTTCTTCAGAGGACTTACAAGCAGCACTGATTGACATGGGCATAGCCGATAAGACTACATCCACTGAACAACCACGAAGACGTCCGGCCTCCAGATCTCCTCAACAAGTTGCAGAAACAATCGCCAGAAATCATTCCTCATCTTCTCAACAGCATATTAATAAACGGGGTCGATTCGAGAACTCCACACCTGCCAATGAAGATTCTATGGACTGAAATGTCTATCTCACCTAATCATTTCAATCCTCAAACCCCGGCGCTGATGGAAACTCATCTTTATTGATAACATATATACCACTCCATACTAATTCTGGATCTCATGTTGCTTATCTCTTATTTTTTATTGTTCTTCTTCAAAGGAGATCCTTTAATCCATATAATTAATTTTTCTTTTTTTTATTTTCTTAACCAGCACTTGAAAAGAACTTTATTTTCTTCTTTTGTCGTCCTTTTGAATGGTTTTTATTGCGATTTAAATGTTCGCTATTACTAATTTGTTTTTTTTTACAGAGTCCCGTGGTCCTCCGGCGAAACTCCTCTCCAAGGAATTTCTTGCTGCCCCCTGTACCATCCTCAGATCCCTGCTGCAGTTATGCGGGTTTCTGTAGATGGCCCTAGAACCTCTCGGAGTCCTTTGATTGGTCTCCGCAGACGTTCTCATACCCTGTCTTACTATTTCACATTGTTGTTATTATGCTCTCATAATTGGGTCCTAATTCTTCTTTTTATTCTCCTACTTTCTACCTTTTCTCTTCTCTTCTCTCCCCAGGTGATGGTTGCGAACCTTGACGTAAGTTATATGTTCTTTTTTATAATACTATCCTCAACACAGTCATGGCCCCCATAAACGTCCTATCTTTAAATGTACAAGGGTTCAATATCCCACATAAACGCACTAAAGCTATGCGCTCTTTTTTGGCTAAGAAAGCACACATTATATGTTTGCAGGAAACTCATTTTAAGGAGGATATGTGTCCTAAATACCTTTCAGCCTCGTACCCCCAATTCTTTACTGCCTCGGCCTCTGTTAAACAACGAGGTACGCTTATAGGTTTTCACCGTAATACTCCCTTTACACTTGTATCACAGGTAAAAGACCCAGAAGGCAGATACATTTTGATTACTGGTTATATGTCGGACACTCCTATCACAATTGTTTCTTATTATGCCCCGAACAAACGCCCAACAGCTTTCTTGTCCCATTTATTTCAAATTGTAGATGCACATAAGTTGGGAACAATAATCCTTTGCGGGGATTCTAACGCTGTGGTCTATCCTTTTCTTGACAAATCTCCACCAACACCTAGTAATAATTCCCATAAATCATCATTGCAGCCTATACTTACAAATCATAGATTTGTAGATACCTGGAGAGAGCTTAATCCTACTAGTAGACGCTTTACTCACTATTCGTATCCACATAAATCTTTCTCACGGATAGACCATATATTTGTTCCATCTAGTATGTTGCCTGAAATAATCTCCTCAAAAATTATCCCATTTTCATGGTCAGACCATTGTGCGGTTTTCACCACTATTGCTTCCACCATACCTAGATCACAAGATACCACATGGTACATTAATGTTTCTGTACTAACCCACCCATCATATAGTAATGAGATTGAGCAGGCCCTGTCTGAATATTTCGTCTCTAATGATACGGCAGAAGTTTCTTCTCTTACACTATGGGAGGCCCATAAAACGGTTATTCGGGGTAGATTGATTCAGCAAGCTTCCATTATTAAGAGAGATCGTAAACTTTTGTTTACAAAGCTAGAGGCCTCCTTTAATGCATGCCACTTGGCATTTCAATCTTCCCCGAACGCAATCAATAATACGAAATTAGAAAAAGCTCGCCTTGAGTTAGATCTTTTTTTAACAGATTCTGCTGTTAAGGTATTGCGCAAGCGTCAACATTCCTACTAT